>JAKCOZ010000053.1:3914634-4109198 GCA_022605955.1 Rallus limicola | reverse complement strand
GGATGCCATGCTGGTGGGATGCCACACTGGGAGGATGCCACACTGGGGGGATGCCACACTGGTGGAGATGCCATGCTGGTGGGATGCCACACTGGGGGGATGCCACACTGGGGGGATGCCATGCTGATGGGATGCAATGCCAAGAGGATGCCATGCTGATGGGATGCAATGCCAGGAGGATGCCATACTGGTGGGATGCCACCCCAGGGGGATGCCCATGCCAGGGGGATGCCACCCCAGCAGAATGCCACGCTGGAGGGATGCTGCCACCCCAGCCAGGCAGCCCTGCGCCGGGTGCTCCGTGTCGGGCACACAGGGCTGGAGCTGGCTGTTCCCTGAGCAGCCAGCTGCTGATGTGCATCCTCAAGGTTATCATTTAGCAAGAGGCTCAGCGGGGGCTTCGCAGGGAGCTGGCCCGAGCCGGTTAATTAGCCGGAGCCGCACGCGCTGAGCCCGCGCCTGCCATAGCAATGAGGCAGCCTGCACCGGGCCAGCCAGGGCCCTGGTGGGGCCAGGCTGGGATGCTGGGTGAGGAGCTGCATCTCTGCGGGCCGAATCCTGCTGCCAGGGATGGAGCAGAGGCCACCGAGCTCTGCTGGCCAGGGAATAGGGAGAAGGCACGGGGGTACCCGCGCACCCAAGGGTGCTGCTGCACACCCGGGGCCCCGCGCTGTTCCAAGGGGGTCTTTCCCCTGCACGTGCTGGGGTGCTGGCAGCAGCTCGGTGGAGCTGTCGTGTGTGTGTGTGTGTGTGTGTGTGTGTGTGTGTGTGTGTGTGTGTTTGTCCCTTCCCTTTCCCAGCCTCTGTAATCCTGATGGACAATGATCCCGCTGGGCCGGAGCCGGGATGGGCAGGAGCCGCCCCGTTCAGCCGCTGGCTCTGTCGGTGCTGCTGGCACCTGCTGCGTTCTAAGGGCCCTCAGTGCTGTGCCCAGGTCCTGGATCCCTGGGGATGGGGCTGGTGGCACTGGGGACCCCCGGTATGGCACCTGCCCCAGGGTACCTACGTGGGGGTGCAGGCAGGGTGCAGGCAGGGTGCAGGCAGGGTGCAGGCAGGGTGTAGGCAGGGTGCAGGCAGGGTGCAGGCAGCGCTTCCACCTGGGTTTTGAGCCTCCTGTATTGGTTTTAAGAGGAGCTGGATCCATCCAGGACTCCCGGCTGGGAGGAGGATTGGAATGGGAATGGGTTGGGGTGGCCCTGTGTCCCTGGGGTGGGGGGGATGGACTGGTGTGGGTGCCCACCCAAAGCAGCATCTCCCAAGGATGCCCCGAGTGGGTGCCGCAAGGGTTTCCCCACAGCCCCATCCCTCGGCCAGGAGGATGCTCAGCCGGGTCTCAGCACCCAGCGCTGGAGCTGCGGGCAGGGTGGGTGGGCACAGGGTGGAGGTGAGTCCCCAGGGGAGGTGGGGGGCTGCTGGTGGGCTCCTTGCTCCTCCTGGGTGTGGTGCTCCTGTGCGCTCATTGATCTGCCCCGTGCTCCTTTGATTGTCTGGCTGCTAACGAGCTTCCCCGGCACAGGCCTCCTCAGAGCCCACCGCTGCCTGGGCAGGCCCTGCCTTGGGTGGGCAGAGGGTTGGTGTGTCTGGCCCTGTCACTGGTCACCTCCTGGGTCCCTGCCAGCGCCAGCCGGACGCACGGCCCGGGCACGGGCAGGTGCCAGCGCCCAGCAGGAGCGTGGCACAGCCAGGACACGGAGCAGCAGCGGGGGGCAGATCTATGCCCTGAATTATTTAGGGATGGAGCAGAGGCACCAGCGACCCCCTCACGTGGGGGGGCACATTCCCACCCTGGACACCCCCCACCCCCGGCCCAGACAGGGGTAGCCGGGCACCCACTGCCATGCCGTAAGGTCTGGCGCACCCACCTGCCACGTCTCTGGGCCCCCTAAAACCCCCTGGCTTGGATTTGGGGAGGGGGGAAGCAGCCAGTGCTGCAGCTCCAAGCTTGGGTCCCCAAGGAGGAGGGGGGGGGGGGGGCGCATGTCCCAAGGGCAGAGACAGAGCTGACCCCCCAGTGCCGAGCTCCATGCCAGCCTGCGGTGCCCAGGATGGGTCCCACATCCCCTGCACCCCCCCACATCCATCCCAGCCCCCACTTGTCACCCACGGGGCCAGGACAGAAGCCCTGGGTAGGTCCCCATCACCCCCAACTTGGCATATTCCCCCCCCCCCCCGCCCCTGTCACCCCTTCCACCTCTGCCAGAGCTCCAGTCCTGTGGGACTGGAGTGGGGTCCTGCCACCCCCCATCCCCCCCTCGATGGGATCACGGTCACTGAGGCGCAGAGATTTGGGGCGGGACAGGGCGTGGGGCTGGCAGGGGCTCACCCTGCCCCAGCGCGGGGGCGGGGGGGTCGGGCTGCCAGCACCCTGCCCACTCCCACGGATGCTCCGTCACCCCCATCACCCTGCGTGTGTCTCCTGACACCCCTGGGGGGGGTCACTCAGCTTGGGGTGGGGGCGCGGGTTCCCCATGCCCACCCTGCGCTCGGGTGCTGGGGGGTCCCAGGGGACACTGAGGCAGCACGGCGGCTCCAGACCCGGCTCTGCGTCCTCGTCCCTTCCCCCGGGGGAGCTGTGGCTGCCGTGCTGCAGCGGGGACAGATGCCAGCCCTGCCCGTGCTGCATCTCCACACAGCGCGCGGGGGCACCAGAGCATCCCGGCCACGGCCGGGCCGGAGCAGGGGGGGCTGTGGGACGGACTGGTGGGACTGGGACGGACTGGTGGGACTGGGGGTGTTGCCGGCAGGTGATATTGGGGTGATCTTGATGCTGGGAGAGGAGGGGAGAAGGAGAGGAGGGGGGAGAGGGAGAGGGAGAGGGAGAGGGAGAGGGAGAGGGAGAGGGAGAGGAGGGGGGAGAGGGAGGGGGAGAGGGAGAGGGAGAGGGAGAGGGGGAGGGAGGGGGGAGAGGGAGAGAGAGGGGGAGGGGGAGAGGAGGGGGGAGAGGGAGGGGGAGAGGGAGAGGGAGAGGGAGAGGGAGAGGGAGAGGGAGAGGGGGAGGGAGGGGGAGAGGGAGAGAGAGGGGAGAGGAGGGGGGAGAGGGAGAGGGAGGGGGAGAGGGAGAGGGAGAGGGAGAGGGAGAGGGAGAGGGAGGGAGAGAGGGAGAGGGAGAGGGAAGGAGAGAGGGAGAGGGAGAGGGAAAGGGAGAGGGAGAGGGAGGGGGAGGGGGAGAGGGAGAGGGAGAGGGAGGGAGAGAGGGAGAGGGAGAGGGAGAGGGAAAGGGAGAGGGAGAGGGAGGGGGACGGGGAGAGGGAGAGGGAGAGGGAAAGGGAGAGGGAGAGGGAGAGGGAGAGGGAGAGGGAGAGGGAGAGGGAGAGGGAGAGGAGGGGGGAGAGGGAGAGGGAGAGGGAGAGGGAGAGGGAGGGGGAGAGGGAGGGGGAGAGGGAGAGGGAGAGGAGGGGGAGAGGGAGAGGAGGGGGAGAGGGAGAGGAGGGGGAGAGGGAGGGGGAGAGGGGAGAGGGAGAGGGAGAGGGAGAGGGAGAGGGGAGAGGGAGAGGGAGGGGAGAGGGAGGGGGAGAGGGAGGGGGAGAGGGAGAGGGAGAGGGAGAGGGAGTGGAGGGGGGAGAGGGAGAGGGAGAGGGAGGGGGAGAGGGAGAGGGAGGGAGAGGGAGAGGAGAGGGAGAGGGAGAGGGAGAGGGAGAGGGAGAGGGAGAGGGAGAGGGAGAGGCGTCCTGCTGCTGACTCAGGCGCTTGGTGCCAGGTAGCCCCCACCGCAGGGGGAGCTGGGACCCTGGCACCGCCTGGCACCCCCCAAACCCGGCACCATGGGGTGCTGTGGTCCCGTTCCCCAGGGATCACCCACCAACGGCACCCGTGGGGCGGGGACACCCCGGCGGAGCGGCCCAGCTCCCTGTCACTGCTGGTGATGCTGGTGATGCTGGTGGTGCTGGTGATGCTGGTGATGCTGGTGGTGCTGGTGATGCTGGTGGTGCTGGTGGTGCTGGTGATGCTGGTGATGCTGGTGGTGCTGGTGATGCTGGTGATGCTGATGATGCTGGTGGTGCTGGTGATGCTGGTGGTGCTGGTGATGCTGGTGGTGCTGGTGATGCTGGTGATGCTGGTGGTGCTGGTGGTGCTGGTGATGCTGGTGATGCTGGTGGTGCTGGTGATGCTGGTGATGCTGGTGGTGCTGGTGGTGCTGGTGGTGCTGGTGATGCTGGTGGTGCTGGTGGTGCTGGTGATGCTGGTGATGCTGGTGGTGCTGGTGGTGCTGGTGGTGCTGGTGATGCTGGTGATGCTGGTGGTGCTGTTGATGCTGGTGATGCTGGTGATGCTGGTGGTGCTGGTGGTGCTGGTGATGCTGGTGATGCTGGTGGTGCTGGTGGTGCTGGTGATGCTGGTGATGCTGGTGGTGCTGGTGGTGCTGGTGATGCTGGTGGTGCTGGTGATGCTGGTGATGCTGGTGGTGCTGGTGATGCTGGTGGTGCTGGTGGTGCTGGTGATGCTGGTGATGCTGGTGATGCTGTGGGGAGCTCCAAGGTGTGTGGGGTGGGGGGGGGGATGGAGGGGGTGTCACTTGGCTCCGGGCCGGTTTGCCATCCCCACACCCCGTGTCCCTGCATCCCCAACCCCCCACCTCAGCCCCCCCCTCCTCACCATCAGCGTGTTCTGAGCGTGGCCACGGGGACAAGCGCCCGCACCCGGCTCCTGCCAACAGCTCGGGGAGCCCTGAGCCGGGGTGCGGGGTCTGGAGCCCCGTGGGTGCGGGGTCTGGAGCCGCGTGGGTGCGGGGTCTGGAGCCCTGTGGGTGCGGGGTCTGGAGCCCTGAGCCGGCTGCGGGGTCTGGAGCCCCGTGGGTGCGGGGTCTGGAGCCCTGTGGGTGCGGGGTCTGGAGCCCCGTGGGTGCGGGGTCTGGAGCCCCGTGGGTGCGGGGTCTGGAGCCCTGAGCCGGCTGCGGGGTCTGGAGCCCAGTGGGTGCGGGGTCTGGAGCCGTGTGGGTGCGGGGTCTGGAGCCGTGTGTGTGCGGGGGTCTGGAGCCCAGTGGGTGCGGGGGTCTGGAGCCGTGTGGGTGCGGGGGTCTGGAGCCGTGTGGGTGCGGGGTCGGGAGCCCTGTGGGTGCGGGGTCTGGAGCCCTGAGCCGGGTGCGGGGTCTGGAGCCCTGTGGGTGCGGGATTGGGAGCCCTCTGGGTGCGGGGTCGGGAGCCCTGTGGGTGCGGGATTGGGAGCCCTGTGGGTGCGGGGTCGGGAGCCCCGTGGGTGCGGCGGGGGGAACGTTTCACGCCTGCGTTCCCCCAGCCCTTCCCCGGTGCCGCCGCCGCCTCCTTCCCTGCGCTCTCGCCATGTTTATTTATTTAATGAATTATTTATCGGCTCCCCCCCCCCCACCCCCCCCAACCCCCACCCCACCTCCCACCTCCCACCCCCGCCCCTCCCTCCACCCCGGCTGGGCTGGGCTGGGCTGGGCGCTGCCTTCCACGCTGCACCCCCACTCTCCCCCCCCCCCCCACCCTCCCCTCCCCCTCCCCTCCCCATCGCCTCTCCCCTCCTCCCAGCCGATGATTTATTGAGCTCTGGCTCTGCTCTGCGGTTGCGACACAGGAAGCGGCGGTTAAATATTAACCAGGGTCCCTTGGCATCCCCACGCTGCTGATGGGACCCCCCCCCCCTACCCCACCCTCCTCGGGCCCAGCATCACAGCTGGAGCAAGGAGGATGGGGGGGCTTTGCTCTGGTCCCCCCCCCCCGCCCCAGCTTTGAAGCTGAAGCCTGCTGGGATCTTGGCGCTGGAGGAGGAGATGGAGGGGGGGGGGGAGTGATGGGGAAAGGGCGGGGGGCGCACGGAATCACAGGGCAGGGCGGGGGTCAGGGGTGGATAACCGGAGCTGCCTCTTGCCCCAGCTCTCCCAGGGAGCTCTGGGTTTCATCCCATGCGGTCCCAACAGCTGGCAGCACCCACAGCCAACCCCAAAAGCCAGGTGGGTGCCTCAAGGCTGCACCCCATCCCCGAACCCGGGGGGGTGATGCCCGATGGGTGCCAGCGCCCGCAGGTGGGTGCTAACCGTGGTGCTCGGGGGGAACGTTCGGCCTCCCAGCTCCCTCCATCCCCATGGGAGCGTTGGGTGCCATGGCACCCCAACACGGGGTGTCCCCCCTCCCCGCCATGGGGAGCGTGGGGTGCTGGCGGCGGCGTGCGGGTTGCCATGAGCTGGGGGGTAGGGAGGGGAGGGGAAGGGAGGGGAGGGGGGGGGGGTTTCCATGTGGAGGTGTGTGTGTTTGCCATGGGTTTGCCGAGCCAAGGCGTTTCCATGGAGGCAGTAAGATGCTGTCGGAGCCCTTCCAGAGGTGCACAGCCCCCCCCCCCCCCCCCCCCCCCCCCCCAGGGATGCCCAAGCACCGGGGTGCGAGGCGAGGGACCTGCTGCCACCACCTTGGCACCTGCAGCCCCTCCTGCCTGTGACCCACCCAGCATCCCCCCCCCAACCCCCTCCCCAGCCTTCCCCCCCCCACCCTCCCCCCCTCCCCAGCCAAAGCCCTTTTCCACGTGTTGTGTTTTCTTCACTTCACTTCTCCAGATGAATAATTAATTAATTGAGGCTTTTTTTGGTCCTCCGGGCCCTTCCACCAGCCCCCTCCCCCCTTCCCAGCAGGGCTCTGGCAGGGGCTCACCCACACATCACCCCCCACCCCCCCTCAGATCCCCCCAAATGCCACAGGCGTGGCTGGGGGTCTGCGGTGCCCTGACGGTGCTGGGGTGCTGAGTGGGACTGGGGAACGAGGCGGGGCAAGATCCTGGCCACCACCATCCTCACCCCACTCTCCATGGGCTGGGGCAGCGCCTGCTCATGGGTGCCCCAAGGGGACAGCGGCTCCAGGCTCCCCATTGCTGGGGGAACCCCTGCACCCCTGGCACGGGGACGCTCGGCCCCAGCCACGCTGGTGGCTCTGGGTGGGAGTAATCCAGGGATGGCTCAGCCAGCCCAGCCACGGCTCCGGTAACCTCCCGGTTCTGGTAACCTCCCGGTTCTGTTGGCACCTCCCTGGGGCTTCCAAATCTCTGGATCTTGCCAAATCTCAGGCTCCTGGAGCGAGGGGCCTTTGTGCCTGGTGCTGGCAGCGTGCTGGTTCCATGGTGGGAGCTGCTGGTGAGCTGCGTGTGCCGTGCTCGTGTGAGCACACGTGTGCCGGGCGTGGGGCCCCTGGCACGCCGGGCAGTTGCTAAGGCATCTCCCCAGAGATGGGTGGCTGGTGCTGGCCCCCAGCTCCATCCCTCCCCACACTTGGGGAGCACCCATGTGGCCGGCGCTGGTGCTGGGGGTGCCTCTGCCCCACGGATCCATGGTGGAGGGGTGTGGGGGGGGGGGTGGGGAACGAGGCCCCCGTGGGGTGTGGAAAGACCCATGGGTGGGTGCTCGGCCACGTGCAGGAGGGGGAGAGAGCCTGGCACCGCGGGTACCTGGGCTGCCACGGCACGGCAGCCATGCTGCAGGGGGCAAGGGGATGGGTGCCCACCCAGCCCAGCCGCTTACATGTCTGTGGGGCAGCTGGAGCCCTCCACTGAGACCTGTGACCCCCACGGTGCTGGCAGCAGCTCCTCGAGAAACCCCCCCACCCACAGCCCCCAGTGCTCCCACCCAGGAAGACCCCCATGTCAGGGGGACATCCCTGTCAGGGTGCTCCCACCCGTGGGGGTCCGGGTGAGACCTTCTCCCTCTCGCCTCCCCTCCCCAAGCCCTGTGGCACCCCATCCCAAAAGGACCCCCACCCCAGTGCCCCCACCTGTGGGGGTCCTGGTGAGACCCCCAAGCCCTGTGGCACCCCATCCCAAAAGGACCCCCACCCCGGTGCCCCCACCTATGGGGGCCCTGGTGAGACCCCCAAGCCCTGTGGCACCCCATCCCAAAAGGACCCCCACCCCAGTGCCCCCACCTATGGGGGTCCTGGTGAGACCCCCAAGCCCTGTGGCACCCCATCCCAAAGAGACCCCCATCCCGATGCCCCCCACCCACGGGGGTCCTGGTGAGACCCCCAAGCCCTATGGCACCCCCATCCCCACGAGACCCCCATCCCGGTGGCCCCCCCCCGCAGGGATCCTGGTGAGACCTTTCCCGGTGGTACCCCATCCCAACAGGACCCCTATCCCGGTGCCCCCCACCCACGGGGGTCCTGGTGAGACCTTTCCCGGTGGCACCCCATCCCAATGAGACCTGGTCCAGGTGCCCCCCACCCACGGGGGGTCCCGGTGAGACCCCCGCCCCTCCAAGCCCGGTGCCACCCTATAGCAGTGCCCCTCACCCTCAGAGCCCCGCTTCCCCCCCGCTTCTCCTCCACCGGTTACCGATGCCCGGTACCCATACGGGTCCGGGAGGGAGCAAGGAGGGGGGGGGGGTGGAGCGCGCGCTGGCGGGGGGCGCGGCGGCGGGAGCGCGCGGGGCGGAGCTGGGCGCCGGGGGCGCGGGGCGCGGGCGGCTCCGGCTCGGTTCCTCCATTCATCGGGATCGCGGCGGGTTCCGCGGCGGCAGGATGGCTGCTCGGCTCCCGGCCTTCCTGCCTTTGCTCCCGTTGCTGCTGCTGCTACCGGGACGGGGTTTACCGGGGGCTCTGGGCAACCGGCACGCCGTGCACTGGAACAGCTCCAACCTCCAGTGAGTGCGGGGCAGGAACCGGGGGGGTACCCCGCCGGCACCGGGAGGCGGCGGAGGGGGGGGGAGGGAGGGTGTCCCCGGTTACCGGGAGGGAGGGGGGGCGAAGCACGAAGGACGCCGAGGATCGCGCTGAAGGATGCGCACGGGGAGGGGGGGGGTAGGGTGGGATGGCGGGGGGGGAGGGAGGTGGGATTGGGGTAGGGGGGGGCCGCCACCGCGCCGGGCCCCCCCCCCGGTGCCGGTGTTTGCGCGGACGGAGCTGCTGGATCCCCCCTTGTCTCCCCCTCCCCGCCCGCCCCCGGTGCCGGTGCCGGTGCCGGTGCCGGTGCCGGTGCGCTGCCCCTCCCGGCCCCGCGCACCTCGCCCTGCCCGCGGAGGCGGAGAGGGAGGTGGGGAGGGGGGGGGGGGAAGGGAAGGAAGGGGGCGGGAGGGGGGGGGGGTGCTGTCAGCCGCCCGGCCGGCCCGACCCGACCTGCGGCGGCGGCTCCTCCTCGGGGCCGCGTTACCGGGCGGGGCTCGGGCACCGGCGGGGTCGGGTTCGCCGTTGGCGGGGGGGGGCTCTGCCGCTCCCGGTGCGGGCGCGTCGGTGGCACCGGGGGCCGAACCCCACCTTCCCGGCGGCGCTGACACCCGCCCCGCGGCGGGCACAGGGGTGAAGCCCCCCCACCCCGGACAGCTCCCCCCGTCCCCCCAAAAATCCCCCCCCCATCCCCTCCCCCCGGTGCGGCGGCCCGGGCAGGGGTCCTGCTGCGGTTCCCCCGCTGCCAGACGCGCCCCCCCCGCCCCTCACTCCCCCCCCCGCCGCCTGTCTGGGCGCGGGAGCGATACCGGCGGCGCGACGTTGGGGACGGGGAGGGGGGGGGGGGGCGGCTCTCCGGGTGCCCACCGCCCCCCCATCCCTCGCTCCGTCCCCGGGGCAGCGGGGCCGAGGGGTCCCTCCCCGGGGGTGTTGAGGAGGGGGGTGTTGTGCGGGGGTGTTGCGGGCGGAGGTGTGGGAATTGCCGTCGCGCCCACAGCCGCCGGTAGCCCGGGGGGGGGTCGGCGGCCACGGACCCGTCGCACCTCCCTGCCACCCCGTACCGGGGGGCTGCTCCCTCCCCTCGCCCACCCCGGGGTGTGTGTGTGTGTGTGGGGAGGGGGGGCATCTCGGCTGTGTGGGGTGCGTGGTGGTGGCACCCACGCTTCTGGTTGGCATCTCTACACTGGAGCAGGGTTGGCACCACACAGGCGATGGGCGCTGCACAGGGTGGGCTCCTCCTGGGAGGGAGGGTGGGTGGGTGGGGTGGGGTGGGGGGGCTACGAGCCCACAAGTGGGTCCGTGGACCCCTTGCATGGGGATGGGGGAGCAGCACCCTCTGCCATCGCCCGTCTCCCCGTCCATCCCTCCCTCCATCCCTTCCCTCAGCGGACACGAGCGCTCGAGGGGTGTGGTGAGAACGTGCGCCCTGCCCGGAGCATCCCTGGGTACCCGTGGGTATCAGGAGGGGTGTGGGTATGGAGAGGGGGGTCCCTCGGGCTCTCCATACCCCGCACCCCTTTGTGTAGGGAGGGAGCAGTCCCCCCCCCTTCTTGCTGCTCCTTCCCCTCCCATTGAGATTGTGTCGCCAGGCGGAAGCCTGGGCCCCATAAATTGTGCGTGTGTGCGACGTGCCGAGGCGCAGCACAATGGCGAGGCGCCCCGCCGCGCTCAGGCACCCCCCCACCCCACCCCCCAGCACCCCAGCACCCCATTCCTCTAGCCAGAACACCCCCCCCCTCATCCCCATGTCCTGACATTGCCAGGACCTCAATGGGTGGGAGCCCCCCACCCTCACCAATGGCCACCTCTCTCTCCACCCCATCGCCCGCTGTGACCCAACCCATGGGACAGAGGGTGATGCTGGCGATGTGTGTGTGTGTCCCCCCCCCTCTCCCCACCTTTTGCAGTGCCAAACTGGGGGTGTCACAGCCCGGACCCGCTGCGCACGCAGCTCTGGCGAGCGTCCGGCTCAGGGCACGGGCGGTGCGGTGGGGGTGGCTGCGGCAGAGCCGTGTCCCGGGGACTCTGGAGCCGGGATATTTATTGGGAGGCAGTGCGGCAGCTCGCCCGCAATTAGAGCTGCGCGGCAAAGTGTCTGGATTAGATAAATTATGGGGTGGAATTAGGCTCCCTGGGCCGCCAAGACTGCAAATCCCAGCAACCCCGCCGCAATCAGAGCCATAAACAAGCCCTGCGCGGCCCCGTGGGGCTCTCTGGGGAGGTGGGAGGGGAGGGAGAGGGCGGAGGGGGGGGTGGGGAGGGGGATGCTGGCAGGTTTTGGCTGCAGGCTGTTCCATGGGGACTGCGCCAGGCACCCCAGAAATTCATTGTGTGGCCTGAAATGCTGCCCTGGGTATCTCTGGGGTGGGAGGGTGGGGTGAAGGGGTCGCCCCGTGGAACCCACCGTGGTCCTGTCGTCGCTTTGGGGAGCAAGGGGTGTGGGGTGTGGGGGTTAATCCCTCGTGGGCACGTGGCTGCGTTGGTCTGGGCAACCGGCCACTGTGGTGGTGCTGGAGGGGGTGGGCAGGGTCACCCGGGGGGGGGCTGCATGGGCACCCCTCTGGCTGTGGCTATGGGGTGCTGATGGCAAGGCCAGGGAAGGGGCAAAGGTGGGATCTGGGTGGTGTGGGGCGGCTCCTGCTCCCACTCCTGCTCCTGCTGGGCCGGGCTGTTGGTCTGGCTGCAGGTTCCATGTGTCCCGTGGTGCTTGGAACCCAGCGAGCCCTTGGGGTGCAGGATGAGCTTTGGCCAGTCCCTGCCCTGGGCTGCTGGGATCCAGCGTGGGGTCAAAGCCGCGTCCCCCCCAGCGCTGGCATTCAGGGAGTTGCATCCCTGGGGTGCCCCACAGTGTGCGGCCAGGAGATTTTTGGGGGTGTCCCCAGCTGCCATCCCATGTGGGATGCTGCCAGGTGTCCTGGATGCTGAGGTGGGGACAGCATTTTGTCCCCGTGCACAGGCAAGGCCGGCAACACTCAACACTGCTGCGGCCCCCGGGAGCACCCCAGGGTGGGATGGGGGCAGCCACACTGCACCCACCGCTCTGCAGCGGGGTGGGGGTACCCGAAGCCTGCGCTGGGGGTGCCGGGACTCCTCTGTCCTCTGTGGCTACCAGACCCCAAGGCTGTGCCCGGGTGGGTGTCCCCATCCCCTCCGCATCACAGCTGCTGGCACCCATGGAGCCGGGCATGGTGTCACCCACAGCAGGAGGGACCTTTTCCACCCCAGTGGGTCCTGGGGGCTGCTTGCTGGCCCCCCCCCCCCCCCCATTTCATTACCCGGTGCATCCGGCTGGAGGTGGGAAAAGTGGGGATAATCTGGCTGGGGCACCCCTGGGTGGGCTGGGGGTACCCCAGCAGCCCCCACCCCATGTCCGTACCCACCCATAGCAGCCCCCCCCAGCCACCCATGGGTGCCAGCCACGTCACTGGCGGGAGCTGCTGCCCGCGGGCAGAGGGTGCCGTGCCCGGTGAGTCACGGCGCCGGGCGGCACCGAGACCCAGCAGCGCTGCTGGGGCCTGCGGGGTTCCCATGGGAGACAAGGTGGGGTGGGGGGGGGAAGGGAGGAGAAAGGGGGGAGCCGCAGCATCGGGGTGCAACAGTGCCGGGGCCACCCGCTCCTGCCCAGGCCAGTAATTGAGTCACCGGTTGCAGATTGATGGTTTAATTAAAACCCAATTAGAAACCTCATTGATCTCGTTAGCAAAGCGGGAAGGGAACCGGGCTTTAGGGGGGATTAAAGGGATTGGGTGCCCACAGAGAAAGATGGGGGGGCATGGGAGGGTGCCCAGGCAGGGCTCTCCCCACCACCTCAGCGTGTCTCTCACCCTCCCTCTCCTCATCCCTGAGGAGCGACCCTCAGTGTCCCTTGGGATCCCAAATCCTGGGAGGGGGAAGGTGCCCCGGCGGTGCCAGTGCTGCCTCTTGCACTACGCTGGGCGAGTCGAAGGTGGGGGGGGGTGGGGAGTGTGTTTTGGGGGTGGGGGTGAGGAGGGGTGGGGGGGGGAAGATGGAAGGTGCTGGGGGTGTCGTGCCGTAGCGCCGTGTCACCCGTGCGCGTGGGCTGCGTCGCAGGCGCTGTCTGCCGAGCCAGCGTGTGCGTGGCCGTCTGGGCGCCGGGACTGCGCAGCGCTGCCTGCGTGGGGAGAGGGTGGAGGGGGGGGGGGGAAAATAGGGGGGGGGGGAGGGAGAATGATGGGGGCTGAGCCACCCGTCTCGTGGCTGAGTGCTGGGCGCTGGCGGTCTGTCTGTCCGTCCCCTCTGTCTGTCTGTCAGGGTGGGCCGCCCGTGGCGATGGGTGCGCCTCCGCTGCTCGCCGTCGTCACGGGGGTGGACTGGGAGGGGACCCCGAAATCAGCAGCACTGTTTTGTTCCCCGGCTGATGGATGAGCCCTGGATGCGCTGAAAGGGCGGAACTGGGGTGAAGGGGGGGGGTGTGTGGGTGGAGGGTCTGCCCTGGCACGTGGTGCCTGGGGTTGGGGGGGGGACATCGTGTTGTCACCCGCGTGTGGGGACGCCCCACGGTGCCAGCAGAGGATGCTGAGCCCAGTGCCAACCTTGCCACCCTTCCCTGCGCCCCTGTGGGTGTGGACCCCAATAAAGCAGGGTGGGGGTTAGGCTGGGGGGGGCTCTGGCTTGGGGTCTGGCTGGGTGTGGGGGGGTCAGGCTGGGGGGAGCTCTGGCTGGGGGTCTAGCTGGGTGGGGGGGCTCTGGCTGGGGGTCTCGCTTGGGGATGTGGGTCAGGCTGGGTGGGGGTCTGGCTGGGTGGGGGGGTTCTCACTGGGGGAGGTGTAAGGCTTGGGGGGGCTCTGGCTGGGGGTCTGGCTGGGGGTGTGGGTCAGGCTGGGCGGGGTCTGGCTAGGGGTCTGGCTTGGGGGTGTGGGTCAGGCTGGGTGGGGGGGGTTCTGGCTGGGGGGAGTGTCAAGCTTGAGGGGCTCTGGCTGGGGCTCTGGCTGGGTGTGTGGGGGGTCAGGCTGGGATGGTTTGGCTGGGGGTCTGACTGGGTGGGGGGGGGTCAGGCTGGGATGGTTTGGCTGGGGAGCGATCTAGCTGGGGGTCTGGGGGTGTCTGGCTGGGGGGTGTCTGGCTGGGTAGGGGGGCTCTGGCTGGGGGGTGTGGGTCAGGCTGTGGGTCTGACTGGGTGGGGGGGGCTCAGGCTGGGATGGTTTGGCTGGGGAGCGATCTAGCTGGGGGTCTGGGGGTGTCTGGCTGGGGGGTGTCTGGCTGGGTAGGGGGGCTCTGTCTGGGGGGTGTGGGTCAGGCTATGGGTCTGGCTGGGTGGGGGGGGGTCTGGCTGGAGGGGGGGGTGTTTCAGGCTGGGGAGGGGGGTCTGGCTGAGGGGGTCTCCCCGTGGCGCCGGGGCTGGGTGCTGCAGTGCACCAGGCGCTCCCCGGCAGCGCGTGAGCGGGCGTGCGGCGCTCAGCCCAGATTTATGGCAGCAGATGGGAGCCGAGCGGCCGCCCAGCTCCAAACCAGTGCCCGTGGCTTGCCAGGTAGCCAGGATCCCACCGGTACTGGGGGGAGGGAAGGTGCTCCGAGCCCAGGCAGTGCCCAGGATGGTTCTGCCAGGGAACATCCATCCTTCCCAGCGCTGCCAGGCTGCTGGAAGGTGCCGCTCTCTGCTCCACAAACGCAGCCGTGCAGAAGTGATGCTGCCCGTTCCCCGGTCCCGTGTTTAACCCTTCGGGCGCTGCCGGTGCCCAGCCGGACGCACGGCGGCTGCCCCAGGCTGGGAGAATCCACCTGGATCCAGGTTGCCTCTCGTTGAGGTTTGGATAGAGGTGGAGGGACTGGACAGCTTGTGCCCACTCTAGGGTGGGTGTCACCCACTTTGGGGGCCTGCTCGTGTCCTTCTACCCAAAAATAAAGCCCGGGGCTCCCTGCCCGCTGCCGGGATATGGCCGAGTGTGCGGTGCTGCCGGAGGATGCCATGGGCAGAGCTCAGGTGCCAGCATCGGTGCTGCCGGGATTTGGGGTGGGGGATCCAGCTGCCCTTTGCCCATGGGACTGGTGGGCACAGCAGGGACACGGCGCTGGGGTCCAACCTGCTGCCAGAGGGTCCTGGCTGTGTCCCCAGCCACAGCAGCTGGTGACGATGCTCTGAACCCCGCCAGCTCCCAGCACGCAGCAGCAGCCGGTGACATCCATGGGGATCAGCGCCGCGAGGGACGGGGCTGCCAGGCGTCCCCTGAACCCCTCCGTTGCCCAGGAGGAGGAGACACGCTGCGCTCGTTAGCCAGGCTGTTTATCAAGACCTGTGCTAAATGAGCCCCAGTGTGGGGTCCCGGAGGGGGGAAAGAGAGGGGGGGGGGGTTGCATGGTGGGTGCCACAGGGGAGCGGGGATGTTACATCTTCCTGGCATCCCAGGCTGGGGTTTCCCCCGGCACCGCAGGAGATGCTGCTGGTTGCCATGCAGAAAGTGGAGGGACACACACACACACACACTTGCTTTCCCCTGGTCCCTTGCGCCCCTCGGCACAGCCACAGCCCCTCTGTGGTGAGCACTGGGTGCCAGCACCCTCTCCGGTGCTGGGGCAGCCGGCTCGGGGCACGCTGGCGTCCCGGCCCCGCGTCCCAGCACGGAGTTAATTGCAATTCTCTCCTTGGGGCCATTTCTTTAATAACAAGCCTTGGTTTGGGGTGGTTTTTCCATCTCCCTCCTCTCCTTCCTTCCCTCCCTTCCCACCACATGAAAGGAGGGGGGGGAAGATGAAAGGTCCCGGAGCGAGGGTGGCTGCCTCAGCACCTGGGCCCGGGCATAGCGGCTGCGTGGCGAGGGAGGTGCCGCGTGGGGCTGCGCTCCCTGCCCCACGGGTGACAAGGTTGGCCAGCAGCACCCCACCACCACCTCCCACACAGCCCCCCCCTGCCTTCACCCACCCACCACCACCACAACCACCACCACGGTCCCCCCTTTGCCAGCAAACGCTGGGTGCCCATTCAGTTCTCTCTCCGGTGCCGTGGGCATTGGAAGGGTGCTGGGGTTCTCCCAACGGTCCCTGGGGGGGGGGGGGGGGGGGGCTGGTTGCACAGGTTGGGGTGTTTGCACTTGCAGCCCTGCCCAATCCTGCCAGGGGGAAGCTGGTTCTGCTGCAGGCAGGGTCTTGGGGAAGGGGAGATGGGTTGATGTGACCCCCATGTGGGGAAGCAACCCCCCCTCCCCCCCCCCCCCGCCCCCTCTTCCCCAAGCGTTGGGTTGGGGTCCCACAGACCCAGTTGTTTGCTGAGCTGGAGCGCTGCGCTGCTGGATGATAACCCTGGGGGACAACCATGCCGTGCCACCATCCACATCCCTGTGGCGAGGGACAGCCCCCCCTGTGTCCCCCCCCCCCCCCCCAAAACCACAGCGGGGCTGGGGGTGGCGATGGGGATCACACGCCGACCCGGTGCCGGGAGCATGGGCACTGCCAAGCCAGGTCCGGCTGGGCTTCGGAGCTGCCAGGGCAGAGCCAGGGCCTGGCGGCGCCGGCTCCTAATTAATTGGCAGGAGCAGTGGGTCAGCGAGGATTAGAGCGGGCCGGGATTTCCATCGGGCGCGGATTAGGAGCCAGCAGAGCCTCTCCTGAGTGGATCTGAAGGGATTGCTGCTCCTAATCAATGTAAATGAGGCTCCCCCAGGGCCACCCTTTACGGCATTAAGGAACTAACGGGATTAGCGGAGCGAGGGGGGAGAAATCCATCCTCTCCCTCTCTCAGAGCCCGGCGGGCGCGTGGCCGAGATGGGGCTGCGGTGGGCTGGGGGGCTGCGGTGGGCTGGGGTCGGCGTGAGGCTGCTGGAGGTGGGGTACGCTGGGGCTGTGTGGTGAGGAGTGGGGGGGGGCCACGTCCTGCGCTCCGTGGTTGAGTCCGTCCCCTCCTCGAGCTGAGGTCAGGGCAGCCCCCCCCAACCCCTGCGTGTGGCTCACCACCCGCAGTGTCCAGCCCAAACACTGTCCCTCCTGCCCCGGGCCAGAACGCAACACCCCCCCTCCCCTCACCCCCCCATCCCAAATCCCAGCCCGAGATGGTGATGCTGCACCCTGGGTCCGAGCTTGCGCGGGGGGTGCTGGTGTCTGGGGTGGTGACGCTGCACCCCAGGTCTGAGCTCGGGGTGCCGGTGTGTTGGGGACTCCACACAGAGGTTGAGTGGGGGGGGACCCCCTTTTCCCCCCCCCCACCACTTGAGATCTTTGCTCTGCTCCCTGCCCCTTCTCCACCCTTTATGCCCCTTGCAAGGAGAGGGACAGCATTTGGGAAGGCTGCGGTGGTATCCCAGGTACCCCTGACCCCCTGTCTCCTCCTCCAACCCCCCCCTCTTTCCCTTCCAGCCTGCGGCGGGAGGGCTACACGGTGCAGGTGAACGTCAACGACTACCTGGACATCTACTGCCCCCACTACAACGCCTCGGTGCCCGAGCACCGGCTGGAGCAGTACGTGCTCTACATGGTGAACGCAGAGGGGTACCGGACCTGCAACACCAGCCAGGGCTTCAAGCGCTGGGAGTGCAACCGGCCCCACGCCCCCCACAGCCCCATCAAGTTCTCGGAGAAGTTCCAGCGCTACAGCGCCTTCTCGCTGGGCTACGAGTTCCGTGCGGGGCAGGAGTACTACTACATCTGTACGTGGGGTGCTGGGGTGGGGGGGTCCCCACACATACAGGCACAGCCCCCCCACCCCACCCCGTCCCACCCCCAGCCCCCTCTATCCCCAGCTGGCTCCTTCCCCGCGTTCCACCCTGGTTTGACACCACACCACACACTCCCCCACCCCCCCAGCTCCTGTGCCACACCACCCACCACCCAGTTGTGCCCCTCTGCATCCCCCACTCTGGCTGGGTGCCCCACACTCCTCACCCCCAAAGGTGGTCCTCCTGCCCACCTGCATCACCCCTTTGGCTGGGTGGCTGCAAGTCCCCCCACCCTGCCACACACACACACAGCACCCTCCCTCCTTGGGAATGGGCATCCTGAGCTGTGTACAGTGAAAGTGGGGGGTCGTGGGGAGGGCTGGGGGTGTGATGCAGGGTGCTGGTACGGGATGGGGGTTCGGGGGGGGGGGTCCAGCAGACAGAGGATTGGGATGCTGATGCAGGACCAGGGATGTGGGGTGCTGGTGCAGCAGCAGCTTCAGGGTGAAGGATGGGGGTTCTGCAGCATCTCCACAACCCCCCTCCCAGCCTGGAGTGCACCCCAGCTCCCCAGGGCAGGGGTCTCCCTGCTGCAGAGCCCGCCCCCCAGCCCCCTCTTGCCTTGCAGCCACACCGATGCACAACCACCGCCGGGCCTGTCTGAAGATGAAGGTGTTTGTGTGCTGCGCCTCCAGTAAGTACCCCCCCCCTCCCGCCCTCCTGGGGGGGCTGTGGGCGAGCTTGGGGGGTGGTGGTGGGTGAGGGGGTGGCACGGCTTGATGACGGGTCCCCCATCCCTTCCTTGAAGGGGTGGCAGAGGGGGGTTGTGGCATAAGGCGGGGGGGGGGGGGGGGAGCAGGACCCCCCTCCCACATCCCCTCTGTCCATCTCGCAGCGTCACACTCCGGGGAGAAGCTGGCGCCCACCCTGCCCCAGTTCACCCTGCGGCCCGAGGTGAAGATCGAGGACCTGGGTGAGTGTCCCCCGTCCGTCCCCCAGCTCCCCGTGTCTATCCAAGCCACAGGGGTGGGGATTTGGGGGCCACCCCGGTGCCAACCTTCACCCTCCTCACTCCTCCCCGCAGACAACTTCAACCCCGAGATGCCCAAGCTGGAGAAGAGCATCAGCGGCACCAGCCCCAAGCGGGAACACTTGCCCCTCGCCGTGGCCGCCGCGCTCTTCCTCATGACGCTGCTGGCTTCCTAGCTCCCGGTGCCGGCGGGGGCCCGGCTAAGCTGAGCGGGGACCCCCCTCCCCCCCCCCCACCAAACCTCCTGCCCCTCGTGAGACCCACCAGCGAGGAACCACCGCGGGACCAGACCAACCCCCTCCGCACCTCCAAGCCCACCACCCCTCGGGAGAGCCGCCCCACGGGGCTTGCAGGGGGGACACCACGGCACCTACCGATCCCAGCTGGCGACTCTTCGGTCCCTCCTGGCCGGCGGCTGCCAGGACACGCAGTCGGGGTGCCATCCCATCTACCGCCATCATCCCACGGCGCCGCGTCCCGTCTGCGGAGTCCAGCCTCAAGCTTGCCCGCTGCCCTATATTTAGGGGGAATAGGGAGGGCAGCTCTGGGTAGGGGAGTCCAGCGAGGGCAGGGCCCCCCCTTTCCCAGGGCTGGGCAGCCTGTACATACCTATATAGAGATCTATACATACTGTACAGAGAGCGACTATAGAGATATATCTATACTGTACCATAGGCAGCGGTGCTGGCCCCGGGCTGGCTTGTACATACCCAAACGTGTTGGATTCTCCTCGTCTTCCGTGAAGACCCGACCTATGCAAACGCACAGACACTTTTTGGGGAAAAAAAAAACAAACAAACAAACAAAAAAAAAAAACAAAGAAAAAAAGAAAACACGAGAAAACAAAAAATCCAGACTCAATCTCAAACCTTTTTTTCAAGTGCTTTGGCCGGTGATTTTCATATTCTGCTCTTAGTCTATAAAAAACAATTAATAAAAGGATAAAAAACCCACCCCAAAATGATAGAAAAAAAATGACCCTGTCGCGGTGGGGTCGTGGTGATCCTGGCCAGCCCCACCATCCGACACGGAGGGGCTCTCCAGGAGGATGTGGGGTGCTCCCCAATGTCTCTGCACCCCATCGAGGCACCGGCAGCGGCACGGTGCTGCCTGCGGAAGGACGGCGGCAGCGCCCGCAGGTAAGGGGGATGCGGGGTCGTGGCAGGGTCCTGGGCACACAGCACCCACACCCTCGGGGGCTGTGTGGGGCTGGTACCCCAATGTGTCTCGTCCCCCATCCCCCCCATCTTCCTCCCCCCCTCCTTAACTCTGCCAGCTCATTTTTGGGGGGGATGTGACCCATGCATGTCTGCTCTGCGGGTCCCACAGGATGGGGGGACACCCTCGGCTACCCCATGGTGCCCCCAGCCAGTGAAGGGATTGGGGGGCAAGGTTGCACATGGGGATGGGTCCCCATCTAAGGGGCTGTGGAGGAATGGGGTGCACCCAGTGCCACAGCCAGCACCCCAAAGTGCCGGCGGGTCACCAGGGAGCAGCAGCGCAAGTCCTGACCCTGCACCCCCTTGGGCTGGGGTGCCCAGTGCCTCCCCTGGAGAGGACGGGGAGCAGCGTGAGAGCGGAGCTCTGATGTGGGGTGCCCCATGGCAGGCATGGCGCTGGGGCGGCTGCTCTCCCCGCACCCCAGCCAGCTCTGCTGGGCGCTGGCTCGGCGTCCCGCCGGCCTGGGCTTGTCGGGGTGCAGGAGGAGCCGACCAACCAGTCAGACTGGTCTCTCCAAGCAGTCCCGACAGGCACTGGGGCTCCCCACATCCCCTCCTCCCAACCCCCCTGCACTCCCACAGGCCTGGCCTGATATGGGGATGGAGACCCTGCCCTGGACCCCCACCCCAGGGACACGGGGCTGGGTGGACGTGATGGAGGGTCTCAGACGAGGTTGCGTCACCCCGCCAAGGGACACGTCATCCCGCCTGGACGCCGGCTACACCCATCCCCAAGCACATGGCAGGGTGGGCTGGGGTCCTGCAGCGGCCCTCTTGAGCCGTGCATTGGTGGGTTTTGGGGAGCACAGGGGGGGTGAGTCAATCACCTCGGCCAGGGCACCGCTTCCTGGCACGTGTGTGGCACTGCAGTTGGCTTGGCCGGGACCAGCCCCGCTCCGTCCCCTCAGGCAGGGCGCCATGCTGGGAGACTCAGGGGTGCTGGTACAGGGGATCCCCAAGCCCCACTGCTCCTCGTTGTGCCCCTGCCGTGCTCAGTGGATGCTTTGAGAACCGCAGCAGCAGGGTCTGGGCCTGGGCTCGGGGTGTGTGTGTCCAGACATGAGGCTTTGCATCACCCCGCGGCAGCACCCATCCTCCCCGGGCAGGGCTGGGTGCACCCCACACTCTGGCCGGACGCGTAATGGCCTGGCGTGGCCGGCCAGCCTCGGGGACACAGCTCAGCCCCTGCCACGCGCGGCCTGGCATGGCGCCGGGCCTACCTGCCGGGCCGCACGCAGCCGGTGGCAGTACGTCACCGCGGCCTTCGCTCCCGGCCGCACACTGGACGGGCTCCTCTTCCTCCCCTGGCCTCACGGCCGGTGACGTCACCCCAGGCTGGGGGGGGGGAAGGTGGGTGGGGGGTTGGGGAGCACCTGGCTGTCCCCAGCCAAGGCGGTGTAAATACTTGGTCACGAGCTTGGCAGCCTCTGGCCGGCCCCACCTGCCCTGCGCTGCCTTTGCCGCCAGCGGCTTCGACTTTGTCCTGCCAGGCATGGCAGAGGCCTCGTCTGCGCGGTCACTGACCCCCCCTGTCCCGTCCCAAGGTACCTCCTGTCCCATCCCAGGGTACCCCCTGCGGTCCCCAGCCCCACACACACCAGGCGGTGTGGTTGTCACCACACGTGGTTCACTGTAGGAGCCCACCCTGCGCGGGGCTCTGCCCACCCTGAGCCCCACCGCCGAGCCCAGGGTGGTTATGGGGCATCCCCCAGCCCCACTTGTCCCATGGGCTGTCCCCAGCAGGGACACGTGCTTGTCCTTCGTCCCGTGGGCCGGTCACCGATTCTGGCGCTGCCCAGTGATGCTGGTCCCCAGCAGTGTCCCTGTCCCAGGGCGGGGGGAGCCCCTCGGCGCTGGGTACCACATCCCAGACCCACTGAGAGGATCTGGATGATGCTCCAGGAGGCTCTCTGGGGTCCGACCAGCCCTGCTGAAGTCAGACAGCCTCAGGCACTGGGCTTTGCTGGGGGGAGTCACACAGCCCACCCCCATCGCTGCTCCCTGCCTCAGTTTCCCCAGGCACCCAGCAAAGGTGCAGCTGGTCTCTGCCATGATGGGGGCAGTACCGGGGTGATGCCAGGACCTTGGGGAAGGAAGCAGCTCCCACAGCTGCCCACGGCTCACACGTGCCACACTCCAGCTCCCTGATCCCGGCTGGCTCCGGGGGGTTCCTGGGAGCTGCTCCTCTGGACAAGCCACGGCAGCACCAGTTTGCACATGGCAGCGAGGCCTCGTGTGCTCCGTACAGTGCAGGGGGTGATGTCAGGCCTGGCCACAACGAGGGAGGATGAAAGGGAAGGAGCGTGTCCCACTCCCACGGGAGAGGCCGGGATGTGGGGAGAGAGGCTGGGATTTGGGGAGAGAAGCTGAGATGTGGGGAGAGAGGCCAGGATGTGAGGAGAGATGCTGGCATATGGGGAGAGAGGCTGGGATATGGGGAGAGAGGCCGGGGTATGGGGAGAGAGGCTGGGATATGGGGGAGAAGCTGGGATATGGGGAGAGAGACCAGGATATGGAGAGAGATGCTGGGATATGGGGAGAGAGGCTGGGATGTGGGGAGAGAGGCCGGGATGTGGGGAAAGATGCTGGGATATGGGGAGAGAGGCCGGGTTATGGGGAGAGAGGCCGGGATTTGGGGAGAGAAGCTGAGATGTGGGGAGAGAGGTCAGGATGTGGGGAGAGAGGCTGGGATGTGGGGAGAGATGCTGGGATACAGAGAGAGAGGCCGGGATTTGGGGAGAGAGGCTGGGATGTGGGGAGAGATGCCGGGATTTGGGGAGAGAGGCTGGGATACAGAGAGAGAGGCCGGGATGTGGGAAGAACAGGAGGGCTGGGACACCCAACCCCTCAAGCTCGTCACCCGTGGGAACATTCTCTTGCCGGAACAGACAAGCCGACTCTCCGGTTACACCGGCGCTTGCCCGAGCCCCCTCCCGCGTGCCAGGGGAGCGCTCCCCGCGCCGCCGGAGCGCCGGGCACGCAACATTACCCACAATCAATGGCTCCTTCTGTAATAAACAAGGGGAAAGTTGTCGCTGCCTTATCGCTTCCCGGGGAGCGCGGGGCCCAAGCATCTCACCGCGGAGACCGACACGGATACAGCGGTGTCGGGGGAGGGAGGGGGGGGGAGATGGGAGCTGATAGCCAGCTTCCATCCCCCCCCCCCCAAACACACCCCCCCACACACACCTCAGTTCTCCCTGGCATCGTGCCCACAGTCCTCACAGACACACCCCCCCCCCCTCCTCCTCCCTGTCCTGCATCGGGAGGTCATGGAGGGGGATGGGGGGAAGAAGGGGCGGGGTGGGGGAGGATTTCCCAATATCCAGCAAACCTGTGTGGGGTTTGTTGGGAGCTGGAGCAAAGTCCTGGGAGAGTAAAGATAAGGGCTGGGGAAGGGGGGGGAGCGTTGAAGAGGGGGGGCTGCACTGCTGCCTCACA
This sequence comes from Rallus limicola, assembly GCA_022605955.1. Classification (NCBI taxonomy): domain Eukaryota; kingdom Metazoa; phylum Chordata; class Aves; order Gruiformes; family Rallidae; genus Rallus; species Rallus limicola. The sequence continues at coordinate 4,086,307 of JAKCOZ010000053.1, read as the reverse complement.
GCCTTTTTGGCAGCCCCCAGCCCAGGAGCTCCTGGGCATCTCAGGTAAGAGGGGTGAGGGGTTTCCCACGGTGAGGGGGGTCAGGGTGTCATGTGTGTGTGTGATGTGCAGGGAGGGGACCGCAGACTCACCCCCGCACCCCGCTATCGCTGCCTCAGTTTCCCCAGGCACCCAGCAAAGGTGCAGCTGGCTGGGGGAGGAGGGGAACAATCACGGCCGGACTCCCCTCACCCCGGATCTCACACCTCATCCCACGGGGTACAGCCTCACCCCGGTTCGCCGGCCACGGGTGACGCCCCCTCCTCTCCTCTCCCCTCCCCCGCACTCTCACCCCCTCCCCCATCCCGGACCCGCATCCCGACGCCCCCGCGCTGTGCGGGAGGAGCTGGGGGGTACTAAGTGTGTCGGGGTGTCCCCACCCGATTGCAGGGGATACCGGAGCCCCCCCGCCCCCTACCCCGGTTCCCCATCGCTGCCGGTGTTGTTGTTGTGTCTCCCGGTGCGCGGGGCGGGGCGCGGGCCCGGGCGGGGCGGTGGCGGGGCCGTACTTAAGGCGGGGGCCGGGCTCGCTGCCCGCCCGGCGGAGCGGCCCCGCGGAGCGCATGGAGCGGTGCTGGGCGCGGTGCTGGGCGCCCCTGGCCCTGCTGGGGCTGCTGGGGGCGGCGGGGGCCGAGCGACACACCGTCTTCTGGAACAGCTCCAACCCCCGGTGAGTGACCCACCCCCTCCCCAACCGGGACACCCCCCCCTCCCCCCACACCTCCTCCATCCCTCCCGCCCCCGGGGGCGCGGACGGGGCCGGGCGCGGGCGGCCTTTGTGCGGGGCGTCCGTGGGGCTGGGGGGCGGGCGGGGGGGGGAGATGGGGTGGGGGGGGGTGTGTGAGCACGGTGCTGGCCGAACCCCGTGTTTAACCCCGGGGAGGGGGGGGTGGATGTCGGTGCTGGGGGGGGGGGGGAGGCGGTCCCGGTGCGCGGCCGATCCAGGTGCGGGCCGAGAGGAGGGGGGGTGTAGGGGGGGGAAGGGACCGGGAAGGGGGGGGGGGGGGGGGTGCCTTTCCGTTCCCAGAGCCGAGCGGGGCCTCTTCCTTCCCCGCGGGGGTGGCGCGGCGCCAGCCCCGGCGCCGGGACACAGGGAAGTGTGTTGACAAACACCGGGCTGGCCCCGGCCCCCGCCGCCCGGCCAGGATGTTTTCGGGGGGGAAAGGAGGGGAGTGGGGGGGGGGGGGCAAGGTTACGGGGGCTGAAGGGTCCCGGCAGCGCGTCAACCCACCCTGCTGTGCCCAGGTACCAGCCCCCCCCGGGATGGGCTGGAGCTGTGGGGGTGCCCCGTACCAGGTATGGGCCCCCCACGGCTCTAGGGGTTGTGTTCCCCCTCGTCACTCCCCTTGGGTCCTGACCACTAACAGCTTTTAGGGGTCTTGTCGTCCCCCTCCCCCCCCTTCCCCAACCCCCCTTCTGTGTCTGAACTCCCCTGGCAGTAGGGATTGTGTTGTCCCCACCTCATCTACCCCCCCTGGGTCCTGACCCCCTTGGCTGTGGGGTTGTGACCTCCTATCTACCCCCCGGAGTTGTGTCCCCCCACCCCTGGGCCCTGACCCCCCTGACTGTAGGGATACCCACCCAGAAAGCACCCCCCTCAGACTGTAGGATCGCTCCCTTAGGCTTTAGGGGTGTGTGTCGTGTCCACCCCCCATTCCAGGCACCAATCCCTCAGGCCACAGGGTCCCCCCAAGCCATAACCCTGGGCTGTAAGGGTGCCACCTTCCCCCAAGTACCATTCCTCTAGGTTTTGGGGTTGCCCCTTTTACAGGCCACATCCCCCCCAGGTACAATCCCCCCAGTTACAACCCCCACAGCTTGTTGGGGGATGTGTCCCATATCCCCCCCCTTCAGCTATGGGGAGCCATGGGCGTTCAGGAGCCGGGACTGGCCCCCTTGGGTGGTTGTGCCTTCCTGAGGTGAGGGGACTCCATGGACACCCCCAGCCAGCTCCCAGTGCCTGTGTCGGTTCCCCCCCCACCCCCCCGGGTGGGGTGTGGGGAGCAGCAAGCGCTGGAGCCGGGCTGGCTGCCCCACGGGCCGACGCCGCCTGGGCCTTGGGCCCGGCCTACTGCCTGTCCCAGCTGGGCCCCTCCCTGCTCCCCAAACACAGGAGAAAGGAGGGGGGTGGGAGGGTGGGCTGGGGGTGCATGGGGTGGGTTTTGGGGGGTGTTTCCTCCCCAAGCAGACTGAATGCTGTGCAGGGACGGGAGGACTAAAGGTTGCCCCATCTTGAGCTGCGAGGAGCTCAGCTGATGCCCTTTGGCTGGGAGAGGAGGGGGGGGGCAGGTTTGAGGGGGTTCAGGGGGAAGGAGAGCACCCCCAGTGCCTCTCCCTGCTCCCTTTAACCTCCCCCTTTCCCCTTCTCCCTCCGGCTGCAGGTTCCTATGGAACAACTACACGGTGGAGGTGCGCCTCAACGACTACCTGGACATCATCTGCCCCCACTATGAGGAGGGGAGCGCGGACCCCCCCGCCATGGAGCGCTACACCCTCTACCTGGTGGAGCTGGAGGAGTTCCAGGCCTGCAAAGCCCGCTCCAAGGAGCAGATCCGCTGGGAATGCAACAGGCCCGAGGCCCTGCACGGGCCTGATAAGTTCTCGGAGAAGTTCCAGCGCTTCACCCCCTTCACGCTGGGCAAGGAGTTCAAGGAGGGGCACAGCTACTACTACATCTGTGAGTGGGGTGGGGAAGGGTGCTGGGCTTCCCCTCCCGCCCCCCCCCCCACCTCCCCCAAACTAACCCACATCCTCCCTTGCAGCCAAACCCCTCCACCAGCACCACAGGGACACGTGCCTAAAGCTGAAGGTGAAGGTGGTCGGCAAAGGCAGTGAGTAGCCCCCAGACCCCTCCACCCAGTGCCCCCCCCCGCAGTGCCCTCCCCCTTCCTCCTCTCTGTGCCCCCCCCTTTCCTCCACCCAGTGCTCCCCCCACTCTTCCTCTCCATGCCCCCCTCCCCCTTCCTCCCCTCTCTCCCTGCTCACAGCTTGTCCCCAGCTGGCTCAGGGCCCGGCTGTGCCCCCCTTCAACCCCAGCCCAGCTCTGGGGGGGGGGGGTTCCAGATCCTGACCCAGCGTTTCCTTTGCAGCTCAGGCACTGCCTGTCCCAGCGTCTACCCAGAAGGGACGGATCCAGGCAGGTGTGTTGGGGGGGACACACACATGACACTCTCTGTGGGGCTGGGGGGGCCTTGGGGCTGGGGGAAGGAGTTGGAGGGGGAAATTGGGCAGGGGGAAGGGTGGCCAAGCCCTGTATTTTGGGGGGGGCACCTCACCACAGCTCCCCTCTCGCTCGCAGATGACGCAGCAGCGCACGTGCTGAGGAGCGTGGGGCAGAACTCGGCGATGAGGGGCAGCAGCCCCTTCACCTTCATCAGCCTCCTCGTACCCCTCTTGGTGCCGCAGGGGCTGTGAGCATCCCCCCACCCCTGCCCCCTGGCCCAACCCACCCCCACCGCTGCTGTGCCCTGACAGACCAAGGCTGCAGCTGATGGGGGACAGAGCTGGGATGCTGGGACCCCCCAGGTCCTCACACACACGTGTGCCCTGGAGCACCACAGGCATCTGGGCCAGGAGAGGATTTGGAAGCGTTACCAGGCTGGAGGGTTCAGAGCTGGGAGTGGAGCAGCCCCAGCCCCCCTCCCCGACCCTCACGGGCAGGATGCTCTTGGCAGCTGGAGAACGGAGCATGGAGGGGGCTGTGTGCCCCGGAACTGGATGGGTGTGGGGGGCTGGCACCCCCTGCACCTCAGAGCTGAGCTGGGCTATGAATGGACATCCCCCCACCCCAGTCTCTGCTGTGGGCTTGAACTGGGATGTGTCCCGCTGGCAGGGACACGGCGAATGGCCAGGTGCCACCTGGAAACAACCCCCCCCCCCTTTTCCCCATCGTTCACCCCCCTGTGCACCCAGGCAGTGAGAGCTGCCCCTTCCCCCCCTTCCTCCCCCCTTCCCCCTCCTCTGCTGGCTGTCAGAGGGGGCTCCCCCCACCCCAGGCTTTGCCCTGTTTGTACAGCCCCCAACATGGGTTTGGGGTTTGGTTTTTTTTATATGATTCTTATGAATAAATAAGCAGGATGGAGCTGAGTGCTGGGGGGTGCAATGGGGGGGGGGGGGTGGGAGGATACAGGCTGGGGCTGGGGTCTCCTAGCCTTGGAGTGGGAGGTATAGCCCTGTTTGGGGTTAGTTAATTAATTAGCTGGTGTTTGCAGAGGGCTGGGGCGTGGAGAAGTGCTATGGGGGGGGAGGGGGGGGAGCATGCTGGGTTGCTGCTGGTTTATCTAGTGGCACAAAGACCCCCTTGGGAGGGGGGAATTCCCTGTGATCCCCTGGCATGGGGGTGAATTTCCAAGTTGGGGGGGCTGAGGTACAGCCAGAGCCCTGGAGAGGGGCCCACACACACACCACCCCCCCTGCCCCCACACCTCCCCCCTACTCAGGGGGACACACATGGGGTTATGTAGCCCTGGGGCTGTGGATTGTGGGGTTCCAGGGCATTGGGGGGAACCCCCCCCAACTTTATTGGGGGGTGGGTGTGTTTCTGGAGTTGCAGGGTCCTGGGTGATGGGGGGAGGTCCCAGAGTTGTGTCTGGGGAAGATGAGGTCCCTGGGGGTGGGGGCAATCCCTGTGGCTGCAGGGTCCCAAGCAGGTGGGGTCCCAGAGATGTGAGACCCCTGGAACTGGGGTGACAGGTCTGAAGACCCACGGGGGTGTAGGGTCTTGGTTTGGGGACCCTGAGGATGTGAGACCCCTGGGGGTGCAGGGGATGCACGGTCTTGATCTGGGGACTCTGGGGGTGGGGGGGGGAAATGCAGGCGTTGGTGGACTCACGGGGGTGCAGGGTCTTGGTCTGGGGACCCTGGGGGGGGGGGGGGGGGGGGGGTCCTGGGGACGCAGGGACTGGGGGTGGTGGGCTCATGGGGATGCAGGGTTTTGGTTTGGGGACCCTGAGGATGTGAGACCCCCGGCGGTGCAGGGGTGTGTCCTAGGGATGCAGGGTCTTGTTCTGGGGACCCTGGGGGGGGGCTTGCAGGGGGGGTGTCCTGGGGTTGCAGGGACTGGGGGCGGTGGGCTCATGGGGGTGCAGGGTCTTGGTCTGGGGGCCCTGGGTGGGGGGATTTGCAGGGTGGGGGGTACAGGGGGGGTGTCCTGGGGATGCAGGGACTGGGGGCGGTGGGCTCACAGGGGTGCGGTGTCTTGGACCAAGGCGGGGGGGAGGTGGGAGGGTTTGGGGGGGGAGGTGGGGTCCCCCTGCCCTGGGGACGTGCAGCACAGCGGGTCCCCTGTCTCGTCTGCCCCCTCGGGTGGGGGGGGCGGAACTGCCGCTGCCCATGGCGGGGGTGTCGGGGCGGCGTGGTGCCCGTTCCCCTCCCCTCCCGTGCCGGTGTCGTGGCCGGTCCCTCCCCGGTAGTGCGTCCCGTCCCGCCCCGCCGCAGCTCCGCCCCGTTCCCGCCGGTGCCCGGCCCGGGATGGACCCCGCGGCGCTGCTGGGGTCCCTCTCCGTGTTCTTCACCCTCCTCATGCTCGGCACCGGCCTGTGAGCGCCCGGGGCGGGGGGGGGGGGGAGTGGGAGGGGGTGGCGGGGCGGGGGCGGCTAATGGGGTGCGAGGGGAGAGGAATTGGGGGTGCGGGGTGGCAGGTTTGGGGGGGGGGCTGGGGCAGGATGCGGAGTGGGGCAGGGTGGGGGGGTAATGGGGCAGGATGGGGGGGCTAGGGCAGGGTGGGGGGGATAATGGAGCAGGTGGGGGGGGGCTGGGGCAGGACGGGGGGATAATGGGGCAGGATGGGGGGATACTGGAGCAGGATGGGGGGGGCTGGGGTAGGACGGGGGGGATAATGGGGCAGGTGGGGGGGGGCTGGGGCAGGGTGGGGGGATACTGGAGCAGGTGGGGGGACTGGAGCAGGACGGGGGGATAATGGGGCAGGATGGGGGGATACTGGAGCAGGATGGGGGGGGCTGGGGTAGGATGGGGGGGATAATGGGGCACAATGGGGGGGCTGTAGCAGGATGGGGGGGATAATGGGGCAGGATGGGGGGCATAATGGGACAGGGTGGGGGGGTACTGAGGCAGGTTGGGGGGGGCTGGAGGAGGATGGGGGGGGAAAATGGGGAAGGATGGGGGTGGCTGGGGCAGGTTGAGGGGGGTACTGGGGCAGGTTGGGGCTGGGCACCCAGGGGGCCACTCCCCTCCGCTCTCCCTCCCCAGGGCTGACCTGCGCACCATGGTTTCAACCAAGAGCGTGGAGAACATCCCCTTCCTGCCCTTCCTCACCACCGATGTCAAGTACAGCAGGGCCCAGCCCCTTCTTCTGTGGGGTTAGGGGGGGGGGTGAGGGGGGCAGAAGCGCCCCCAACCCCCCCCCAAAACATGGTGGCAAACGCCTGTGACGTTTGTCCTGCAGCAACCTGGCCTGGCTGCACTACGGCAGCGTGAAAGAGGACTGGGCGCTGGTCACGGTGAACGCCATCGGCGCGGCCCTGCAGACCCTCTACATCCTGGCCTACCTCTACTACAGCCCTGCAAAGGTGGGGGGAGGCCTGGCCGGGGCCAGGGGCTGAACTGGGAGCAGGGGACACCCAGGCCCTGATTGTCCCTGCAAAGGTGGGGGGAGGCCTGGCTGGGGCCAGGGGCTGAACTGGGAGCAGGGGACACCCAGGCCCTCACTGTCCCTGCAAAGGAGAGGGGGAGGCCTGGCCGGGGCTAGGGGCTGAAGGGGGAGCAGGGGACACCCAGGCCCTGATTGTCCCTGCAAAGGTGGGGGGAGGCCTGGCTGGGGCCAGGGGCTGAAGGGGGAGCAGGGGACACCCAGGCCCTGATTGTCCCTGCAAAGGAGGGGGGGAGGCCTGGCCGGGGCCAGGGGCTGAACCAGGAGCAGGGGACACCCAGGCCCTGACTGTCCCTGCAAAGGAGGGGGGGAGGCCTGGCTGGGGCCAGGGGCTGAAGGGGGAACAGGGGACACCCAGGCCCTGACTGTCCCTGCAAAGGAGGGGGGAGGCCTGGCTGGGGCCAGTGGCTGAACGGGGAGCAGGGGACACCCAGGCCCTGAGTGTCCCTCCCCACCCCAGCGCCCCGTGCTGCTGAGGATCCTGCTGGCCCTGGTCATGCTGGTCTCTGTGTCTGTTGCCCTCTCGATTGGGGATCAGAAAACCCTCCAATTGCGGCTGGGGCGAATCTACAGCAGCATCACCATCATCATGTACCTGTCTCCGCTGGCCAACCTGGTGGGTGGGGCTGGGGGCAGAGGGGAGGGGGACATGGTGGTACCAGGGCTGCTCAGCCTGGGCCAAGCCTGACGTTTGCCTCTGCAGGCCAAGGTTATCCGGACCAAGTCGACATGCTGCCTGTCCTACCCTCTGACTGTCACCACCTTCCTGGCCTCCACCAGCTGGACATGCTATGGCCTGCAGCAGGGTGACCCCTACATCATGGTGGGTCAGGGCAGTGGGTAGCCAAAGGATGCTCTCCCATCCCATCCCCTCCTCATCTCATCCAATCACATCCCACCCCGGTCCATGCCATGCTATCCCATTTCCATCTCATCTCCATCGCCATCCCATTCCCATCTCATCTCCATGCCCATCCCACCTCCATCCCCATCCCATCTTCATCTCATCTCCATCACCATTCCATCCCCATTTCATCTCCATCCCCATCCCCATCCCCATCCCATCCCCATCCCCATCCCATCCCCATCCCATCCCCATCCCCATCCCCATCCCATCCCCATCCCATCCCCATCCCCATCCCTATCCCTATCCCATCCCCCTCCCCCTCCCCTCCCTTCTCATCCCATCCCCATCTCCATCCTCATCACCAACCCAATCCCAATCCCATCCCACCCCCCTCCCTGCTGGCACCGGTCCCCGTCCGGCTCTGTCTGTGTCACACAGCAGCGCTCGTGACGAGGCTCAGCGAGATGAGTATTGATTTTAATTAATTAGATGGTATAAGGCCAATAAATCTCCCCCGGCAACGCGGGGCTGGCGGAGCAGCAGTGGTTGGGGGGGCTTGGGGGGGGGCGGGCAGCAGCGCCACGATCCGGGTACAGCAGCTCCCCCATCCCTGTCCCACAGGTCCCCAACGTGCCGGGCATCGCCACCAGCGCCGTGCGGTTTGGCTCTTCCAGCGGTACCCGCCGGGCCAGGACAAAGCCTCCCGTATCCTGGACACCTGAGGGGACCCTGAGGAAGGAGCTTCCATCCTCACCGATCAATGAAGGATCCCTCCATCCCCCCCCCACTCCCAATCCCACCAGTTTGCTCCAGCGTGGCCCAGCCACGGAGCCCCTGGGGTGCCCCCATCTCAGCTCACGGCCGCCCGATCCCAGCAGGACCTACCTCAGCTCCTCTGCTCACCCCTCTCCAGCCTCCATCCTGTCCTCGGGGGTGGTTGGGTGGGTCTCAGCAAGACTTTTGGAGCAGCGGGACACCCCCCCCACCCCCAACCCCAGCTCCTCTCTGGCCCTGGGGGAGCCCTGGACAAGTCTTCCATCCTGCAGTGCCGGGCCAGGGCTGCCGTGCGGCCCCCGTGCAGCCCCCGTGGCTCTTTTGCACGGGTTCAAGTGCCTTGGAATAAAATCAGAGACTCTTCCCAGTTCCCTCCCAGCGTCTCCCACCCTCCCGGTGTGTCAGGCGCAGTCGGCGTCTCTGCAGGTGGTTGGGAAGGTTTAGGGGGCAGGGGGGTTGGGGGTTCATTGTGTCACCCCATGGGCTCCAGGAAACCCTCCTTCTCCTCACCCTGGGGAGGAAACCCCAGCACCAGGGAGGGAGTGGGTGCAGGGAGGGGGACACCCAGTGCTGCTGGGTTTGGGGGATGCTGCTCTTCCCATCCTGCGCAGCAGCATGGGGACACGGCTTGCAACATGGGGCTTGTGCCCGGCCACCATCCCAATCCCATCCCATCCCCATCCCATCCTGTCCTATCCCCATCCCATCCCACCCCCATCTCCATCCCCTTCACATCCCCATTCCATCCTATCCTGTCCTATCCCCATCCCATCCCCATCCCACCCCCATCTCCATCCCCATCCCCCTCCCAACCCCTTCCCCATCCCATCCCCATCCCCTTCCCCATCCCACTCCCATCCCCATCCCATCCCATCCCACCCCCATCTCCATCCCCATCCCATCCTATCCTGTCCTATCCCCATACCGCCCCCCATCTCCATCCCCATCTCCATCCCCATCCCATCCTATCCTGTCCTATCCCCATACCGCCCCCATCTCCATCCCCATCCCCCTCCCACCCCCATCCCTCTCCCACCCCCTTCCCCATCCCATCCCCATCCCACTCCCATCCCCATCCTATCCCAATCCCACTCCCATCCCCATCCCACTCCCCATCCCATCCCATCCCAGCAAACTCCCAATTGATTAAAACCCTCACTAACACCCCCCCCCCCCCCATCCCCCCAGCCATGGAGCTGTTGGCATCGACCCAAACTCAATTAACAAATTAACGACCATCAGGAATGAAGCGCTCAGGCAGAAGGGACCGGAGCCTGTTTGGGTGACCCTGTTACACAACGGGACCCAGAACCCCATGACCACCCCAGCAGGGGGGGGGGCGCAGGGGAGGGGTAAGAGACCCCCCTAGTCTCCCAGGATACGGAGCCCCCTCATCCCAGCAGCTCCAGGCGTGTCCTCCACGCCGCCAGCTGACGCAGCAGCCGGATTAAGGACGTGGTGACGAAGCTGCTGGCTCAGACACCTGTTGACACCTTGTGACGTGGCCTGGGGAAAATCAATATGGAGGCGGGAACGGGGCCCAGACTGGAGGGGAAGAGTCACCCGGGTGGGAAGGGACCTCCAGAGTTCATCCCAACCCCCTGCCAAAGCAGGGTGCCTAGGACAGGGCACACAGGGCAGTGTCCAGACGGGCTGGAATCTCTCCAGAGAAGGAGACTCCACACCCCCTGGGCAGCCTGGCCCAGGGCTCCCTCACCCTCACTGGGGAAAAGTTCTTCCCCAGATTGGGGGTGGAACTCCCTGTGCTCCAACTTGAGCCCATCGCCCCTTGTCCTGTCCCTACAGACATTGAAAAAGGGCTGCTCATGTCCCCCTGCATCCCATGCTTAAGATATTTATAAACATTAATCAGGTCCCCCCTCAGTCTTCTCCTCTCCAGGCTGAACAGCCCCAGCTCCCTCAGCCTTTCCTCACAGGGGAGATGCTCCAGGCCCTTCATCATCTCCATATGCCTCCTCTGGACTCTCTCCAGAGATCCCTGTCCCTTTTTTCCCAGGGAGCCCAGCACTGGACACAACACTCCAGGTGGGGCCTGAGCAGGGCAGAGCAGAGGGGGAGGATCCCCTCCTGTGACCTGCTGGCCACGCTCCTCCTGATGCCCCCAGGATCCCATTGTCTCTCTCAGCCCCAGGACACACTGCTGGCTCATGGACACGCTGGCATCTTCCAGGACCCCCAGGCCCTTCTCTGCAGAGCTCCTCTCCAGCAGCTCACCCCCAGCCTGTACTGAGGGGGCTCTGGCTGCAGCTCACATCCCAGCCCCAGCCTGCTCGGCGTGCTCTGTCTTGCCACCGCGAAGCCAGGCCTTCCCCTCGCCCCGCCCCCGGCTGCGCTTGCAGGTGTCTCTGCCCCAGGGATTCGCCCTGGCGCCGTGTCCCGCTCCCCAGGGGGAAGGTGCAGCCCCCCACACCCCCTCTCCAGGTCCCCAAAACCCCCTTGGGAAAGGGCAGTGTTCCCTGCCGACACCCCAGGGGGAAATTCGGCCTCCAACTGGTCGCTCCGGCTGCCCCACGCATGAGGCCGGACGAGCGTGTCCCGGGGGTGTGAGTGCCTGCGGCCTACACGTGTCTGGACAGGGAGGAGCTGCCATCGTGCTGCTGCATGATGAGCAGCCAGAGGGCTGTGAGGAGCCCAGGAGTAGGCCTGGATGGGCAGGAGTAGCCCAGAGTGGGCCAAGAGTAGCCCAGAGTGGGCCAGGAGTAGGCCTGGATGGGCAGGAGTAGCCCAGAGTGGGCCAAGAGTAGCCCAGGGATGGCCAGGAGTAGGTCTGGATAGCCAGGAGTAGCCCAGAGTGGGCCAAGAGGAGCCCAGGGATGGCCAGGAGTAGGTCTGCATGGCCAGGAATAGCCCAGGGTGGGCCAAGAGTAGCCCAGGGACGGCCAGGAGTAGGTCTGCATGGCCAGGAGTAGCCCAGAGTGGGCCAAGAGAAGCCCTGGAGTAGCCCTGGAAGGGCCAGGAGTAGCCCTGGATGGGCAGGAGTAGCCCTGGACTAGGCCAGGGAGGGCCAGGAGTAGCCCAGAGTGGGCCAAGAGAAGCCCTGGAGTAGCCCTGGAAGGGCCAGGAGTAGCCCTGGATGGGCAGGAGTAGCCCTGGACTAGGCCAGGGAGGGCCAGGAGTAGCCCAGAGTGGGCCAAGAGAAGCCCAGCAGTAGCCCTGGATGGCCAGGAGTAGCCTAGGAATAGCCCAGGGAGGGCCAGGAGTAGCTCCTGCATGGGCAGAAGTAGCCCAGGGAGGGCCAGGAGTAGCCCTGGAGTAGCCCAGGGAGCGCTGCTCCCCTTGCCCTGCACCAAAACCTCCCCAGAAAGGTGCCCCTTCACCAAATCTGGGATGGTGCCACCCCCCACTCAAAACCATCCTGGTGCAGGCAGGACACAGGAGCTGCCCACCCTGCTCGGAGCTGCCACTGTTGCTCAGGAAACAGCTAATTAGTCGCTCCTGCTAATTAGCCCCAGTCTTCACTCCCGATACCAACTGCTCCTTTATTTCCCCCACACCCTCCTCCTTTCCCCCCCTAGCCCTCCCTTTCCCCCCCACCCCCCCTTTCCCCCTCCACCCCCTCTTTCCCCTTAGCCCTCACTTCCCCCCAGCACCCCCTTTCCCCCCCAGCATCCCCCTTTCCCCCCAGCACCCCCCTTTCCCCCCAGCCCTCCCTTTCCCCCCAGCACCCTGCTTTCCCCCCCTAGCCCTCCCTTTCTCCTCGACCCCCCCCCTTTCCCCTCCACCCCCCCCCCTTTCCCCCTAGCCCTCCCTTTCCCCCCTAGCCCCCCTCTTTCCCCTTAGCCCCCTCTTTCCCCCCAGCACCCCCCTTTCCCCCTAGCCCCCCCTTTCCCCCCAGCCCCCCCTTTCCCCCTAGGCCCCCCCTTTCCCCCTAGGCCCCCCCTTTCCCCTCAGAAGGCTGCGCAGCCTCTAATTAACACCCAGCAAGTCCCTTGGCTGGAATGTGGGGAAGCTGGGGAGGCTGCCAGCAAGGCAGGTCCCGGCACGCGGCACCGCCAGCCCAGCGGCTCTTCCAGCTCAGCCGGCAGCACCAGGGCTCAGGAAACCCCCCCTCCATCCCCCCCCCCCCCTCCTCCCAGGATAAAGGGGCACCCCCAAATAGAGGTCAGCTGGGGTGTCCCACGCTGCCCGGAGTGATGCCTTCACCACCCACCTTTAATCAAGAGGAGTGTGGGCAGCAGGTGACAGGAGGGGATCCTCCCCCTCTGCTCTGCCCTGCTCAGGCCCCAGCTGGAGTGTTGTGTCCAGTGCTGGGCTCCCTGGGATCAAAGGGACAGGGATCTCCTGGAGAGAGGCCAGAGGAGGCTAGGGAGATGCTGAAGGGCCTGGAGCATCTCCCCTGTGAGGAAAGGGGGAAGTTCTGTGCAGAGAGAGTGGGGAGGGGCTGGCAGGGGCTGCCCAGAGAGGGGGTGGGTGCCCCGTCCCTGGGGGTGTTGAAGGCCAGGTTGTCTGGGGCCCTGGGCAACCTTGTGTAGCTCCAGGCCTGGAGGTTGGTGTCCCTGCCTGTGGCAGGGGGTTGGAGCTCTGTGACCCTTGGGGTCCCTTCCAACCCAGGGCAGGCTGGGATTCTGTGATTCTATGAAAGGCCGAGGGAGCTGGGGCTGTTCAGCCTGGAGAGAAGCAGCCTGAGAGGGGATCTGATCACTGGGGATCAATAGCTGAAGGGTGGGACACAGGGGGACATGGGCAGCCTCTGCTCAGTGTCTGTGGGGACAGGACAAGGGGTGATGGGTTCAAGTTGGAGCCCAGGGAGTTCCACCCCAATGTGGGGAAGAACTTCTTCCCAGTGAGGGTGAGGGAGCCCTGGGCCAGGCTGCCCAGGGGGTGTGGAGTCTCCTTCTCTGGAGAGATTCCAGCCCCCTCTGGACACCGCCCTGTGTGCCCTGTCCTAGGGACCCTGCTTTGGCAGGGGGTTGGACCTGATGAGCTCTGGAGGTCCCTTCCAACCCCTGTGATTCTAAATCCTGGAGAAACCTGGAGCTTCCCAAGCTTGGGAAGGTTGGGGAAGGGGTGGGGGGACAAGAGAGCTGCAGGAACCAGGAGCAGCCTCCTCCATCCTCCCTGCAGCTGGGGGTGACCACAGGTTTTGGGGTGCTCTGGATTTGAAAGGCTGTGCCTCCCGCTCCACCCAGCCAGCTGCTCTTCTCCTCCCTGCTGGAACCTGGCCAGCGGGCTTGGGATGAGTCTCCTCCAGCTCCCACCTGAGCCACATCTGAAGGGCAACGCCGCGGGCCTGCGCCGAGGCCCCGTCCCGTCCTCCCCACATCGCAGCCCTGCCTGAGGAGCCAAGCTCCAGGAGAGAGGGGAGAGGCTGGGCTGGGACAGGGTGAGTTCCCTGAAGCATCTTGGAGGAGGGGTGTGTGTGTGTGTGGGGTGCTGGGACCTGGGGTCTGTGTGCAGACCTCTCCTCTGCTGGGGGTTCTCCCTGAACACACCGGGGTGGTTTGGCCCTGGCTGGAAGCTGGACACCCACCCAAGCTGCTCCATCACTGCCCTTTGCAGCTGGACAGGGGAGAAGGGGGGTATGGAGAGGCTGAGGAGTGGAGATAAGGGCAGGGAGAGACCATCCCAGAATCAGCATCACGGGCAGAACAGACTCAACACAGAATAAAGGACAGAAACTCTCTGATTGCTGGCCCTGCCCTGCACCCCCAGGGACACCAGAGTCGGGGGATGGGATGTGGGACCAGATCTCAAAGCACCTCTCCACGGGCTGCAGGTGCTGGCAGGGGCTGGCTCCACCGTGGGTCACAGCATCTCCTGTCTGTCTCCCCCTGCTCCAGCCTGGGGCCTCTCCAGGGGCTGCAGGTGGGGTCTGGGCCTTGTCCATGGGCTGTGGGGGGATCCCCGCTCCACCATGGGTTTCTCCAGGGGCTGCAAGGGCATCTTTCTCTCCGGCACCTGGGGTGCCTCCTTCCCCCCTTCCCTGGCCTTGGTGCCTGCCCAGCTCCTCACACCTTCTCACTCCCTTCTGGGGGGACACAAAGTGGCTGCTTGTGGGTTTTTGTCTCCTCACTGTGACTCCCAGAGGCGCTGTGACCATGGCTGATGGGCTCGGCCTTGGTCAGCAGCAATTCTGGCCTTGAGCCAGCTGGTTTTTGCTCTGTGGGGCCTGCAGAGCTTCTGGCCTCTTCTTGCAGCAGCCACCCCTGAACCCCCCCCTGAATCCAGCCACGCAAAGCTACAGCAGGAAGAGCTGCACGATGCCCCCCCCAGTGACTCCTCAGCTGCCTGTAGCCCCCAATGGAGGCAGCAGCACCTGGGGGAGCCCAGCTGGCGGGGGGGTGCCCACCCGGGGGTGCCCACCCTGCTGCCCCACCCCCTACTCCCTCACAAGCGCTGCCCACCGCAGGCACCCTCCATCCGCAGCTTTATTGGGGTCAGACCCGCAGCCCCCTCCGGCGCAGGTCCGCCCGCGCCGCCGCAATGTCCTCCCGCAGCTCGGCAGCCGCCTCCTCGCAGTCGTTGAAGGTCGCCAGGCGGTAGCCCACGGTGGCCAGCGAGTAGCAGCCGAAAGCCACCAGCAGGTAGACGGGCAGGGGCAGCAGGACCTCCCGGTACGGGGCCGGTAACCGGATTCCCTGCGGTGTCAGAGCCAACGCGGCCCAGGCCGAGCCCAGCAAGGCGAGTCCGCACAGCCACTGGCCCAGCTTCGTCATGGCGGCCTAAGGAGAGAGGGGCCGTGACCACCGGGCCGCCCCCGGGCCGCCCCCCGCCGCAACCGGACCATCCCCCGACCCTCCCCCCCGCCCCCGGGCCGGGCCCCGCTCGTAGAGCCCCCGGAAGTGCCCCTCCCCGCCCCGGGACGACTCCAAATGGCCCCCAGCCCCCCCCCCCCCCCCGCCCCCCGCGCTCCCGGCCCTCACCTGGATGGGTCCCGGCCCGCGCTCCCCCCTCCTGCCTCGTCGCGCGTGTGACGTCATGGCAGCGCGGGGGAGCGGGGCGCCCCCTGCCGGCTCGGAGGGCCGCCCGCTACCCACCCCCCCTCCCTTCACCCCCCATCCCGGCCGCGCCCGGTACCGCAGGAAGCGCCGGGCGGCAGCGGCGGCCCCGCAGGAAGCACCTGGTTTCCTCCGCGTCCGGCCGCGGCGGGGGCTCGGCGTGGGAGCGGGCCCGTACCGCCCTCCCACGGCCCCCCCCCTCCCCCGGGGTTCCCTTCTCAGCGCCACCCCCGGTGCCCCCGCGGTTCCAGCCCGGGAGAGGCGCGCACCGGGCTCCGCGGTCCCGTCTCCCCCCACTCCCCCTCGCCGAGCACCGTCCGCGGGCACAGCTTCACTCGCCGCAGCTCCCCCTTCCCACACCCACCGGGAACCGCCCCCCCCCCCGCAGCCCCTCACCCCCCTCCTCTCACCCCCCAACCCGAGTCGGTCCCACCGGCCAAGCCCCCGCCGCACCGGGGGATTCCCCACCATTGCTACGCCCAGTGAGGTGGTGGGGGGCACCCGGGGGGGGCAGGAGGGTCACACACCAGCAGCTCCCTCCCCACCCTGCCCCTGCTCCCCCGGTTACCCCAAATCCCCCCCCCTGCCCCCCGGGGGTCCCAGGCGAGTGGAGAACCGGCCCCGCAGCCCGGATGAGCCTGGCACATGGCAGAGGGAAGGCCCCGGCCCGAGAGGTGATGGCAGGACCAGGCCCCAAGGCAGCCACGGACCGGGAGGTGATGGCAGGACCAGGCCCCGAGGCAGCCACGGACCAGGAGGTGATGGCAGGACCAGGCCCCGAGGCAGCCAGGACCAGGAGGTGATGGCAGGACCAGGCCCCAAGGCAGCCACGGACCGGGAGGTGATGGCAGGACCAGGCCCCGAGGCAGCCACGGACCAGGAGGTGATGGCAGGACCAGGCCCCGAGGCAGCCAGGACCAGGAGGTGATGGCAGGACCAGGCCCCGAGGCAGCCACGGACCAGGAGCTACAAAGAAACAGCTTTATTGGGCTGCCCAGAGCCCCAGGGCGGCTCGTCGGGGCCGGGGGCTGCACCAGGACATCAATTCCTCTTCCTGCCTTTGCCCACGGCCTTGGCGGGCACCACGACAGGCGCTGCAGACTGATAGAGGGTGGAGGAGATCTTGTTGATGTAGTAGAGGCCGACCATGGAGAAGATGAGGCTGCGAGGAAGGAAGAGGCCGCTCAGCTGCTGGCAGCACCCTAAGCCTGGTGCTCTCCTGTTCAGACCCCGCTGCAGCACCTTACTCTGCCCACCCTGGGCTCCCCAGCCAGTTTTGGCTGTGTGTGGTGTTCTCTGCTCCCTTCCTGACGGTGAGCAGGAGCCATCAGGATCCCCAGCAGCCGCTCCCCACATTCCAGGGCAGGTTCTAGACTTACCAAGTGGTCACACAGACTCGGTGGATGAGGCCGGAGGCGAAGAGAGCCAGCAAGAGGCAGGCCAGGACTTCAGGGGGGTGGGGAAGAAAAAGAGAGGTAAGACCCAGACACGCAGGGTTGGTGACTCAGCCCCTCCCTGGGCAGCCTGTGCCACAGCCCCACAACTCTGCCAGGGAAGAACTTTTCCCTCACATCTGCTCTAACCCTTCCCTGGCCCAGCTTGAGCCCATTGCCCCTTGTCCCATCTCCTGTCCCCTGGCTGAAGAGACCAGTGCCCACCTCTCTGCACCCTCAGGGGAGGTGGGGAGGTCTCCCCTCAGCCTCTTCTCCAGGCTCAACACCCCCAGCTCCCTCAGCTGCTCCTCAGAGGATTTGCCCTCCAGCCCCTTCCCCAGCCTGGTTGCCCTTCTCTGGACTGGCTCCAGGACCTCCATGTCCTTCTGATGCTGAGGAGCCCAGAACTGGACCCAGCACTCCAGCTGCAGCCTCCCCAGTGCCCAGTCCAGGGGCACAATCCCCTCCCCAGACCTACTGGCCACACTGGGTCTGACACAAGCCAGGAGGCCCTTGGCTTTCCTGGGCACACTGCTGGCTCATGGTCAGTCACCCAACACCCCCAGGTCCTTCTCTGCCTGACAGCTCTCCAGCCAGTCTCCCTCAGCCTGTAGCACTGCTTGGGGTTGTTGTGTCCCATGTGCAGGACTCTGCCCTGGGCCTTGTTGAACCTCATCCCATCAGTCTCAGCCCATGGGTCCAGCCTGTTCAGATCCCTCTGAAGAGCCTCCCTGCCCTCAGGGAGATGGACACATCCTCCCAGCTTGGCGTCAGCCACAAACTCACTGAGGGACCATTTGCCCCTTCATTAAAGGCTGAGTGAGCTGGGGCTGTTCAGCCTTTAGAGAAGAAGACTGAGAGGGGACCTGAAGTGTGGGACACCGGGGGACATGGGCAGCCTCTGCTCAGTGTCTGTGGGGACAGGACAAGGGGCGATGGCCTCAAGTTGGGGCGCAGGGAGTTCTGCACCAACATGGGGAAGAACTTCCTGGTGAGGGTGAGGGAGCCCTGGGCCAGGCTGCCCAGGGGGTGTGGAGTCTCCTTCTCTGGAGAGATTCCAGCCCCATCTGGACACTGCCCTGTGTGCCCTGTCCTAGGGACCCTGCTTTGGCAGGGGGTTGGACCCCATGGGCTCTGGAGGCCCTGTGATTCTGTGAGTGATGTCAGACAGGATCAGCCCCAGCCCCAAGCCCTGGGAGATGCCACCCACCCCTACCTTTGGGTGACAGCTCTTCCCACCCCACCCCCCCTCGCCCCAGCACTTACTCTCGGGGAAGATCTTGGCCTGGAAGCCCTTGCCAAAGACGAGGTTCTCCAGGTTATTGAAGGCCTGGCCAGAGGGTTAAGGGAAGGGAGGCAACAGGAGGTGCCACAGCCCCGACCCCCGCTCCCCGCGGCCCCGGAAGGATACGGTGAGCGAGCAGACGAAGAGCGCGGAGCCCAGCAGCCCGCCCTGGATGGTCAGCCACTCGGTGGAGGCCAGCTGCCGGCTGTACATCTGCATCCCGGCGAAGAGCAGCAGCGACAGCAGCGAGGACAGAGCCAGGGACGTGCCCGTGCCTACGGCTGGGGCCGCGGCGCCGCCTCAGCGGGGAGCGGTGCTACCGCCGCCGCGGTGGCAGGGACCCCCAGGGGCACGGCAGCCCCCTCCGTGCCCCGGACATCACCCCCAGACCCCGGCCAGCCCCCTCCGTGCCCCGGCCATACCTCCCGGGACCCGGACCTCCCCACCAGTGCCCGGGACACCACCTCGGGCCCCGGCCATCCTCCCCCTGGCCCCGGACACCCCCACCGGGCCCCGGCCATCCTCCCCCGGGCCCCGGCCACCCCCACTGGGCCCCGGCCATCCTCCCCCGGGCCCCGGCCAGGCCCCCGGGCCCCGGACACCCCCACCGGGCCCCGGCCATCCTCCCCTGGGCCCCGGCCATCCTCCGCCTGGCCCCGGACACACTCCCCCCGTGAACCCCAGCCGGTTCCCCCCATGCTCCGGACACCCCCCCTCAATATCCGGCCTCCCCCGGCTCGCCCCCCATCCCATTCCCCGTTACCCATCGTGCCCCACGGCGTTGTCCCCGGTGCCGGTGCCGGTAGCGCCGCTCTGCGCATGCGCCCCACGCGGAAAGGCCACGGCACCGGTCAAGGCAAGGCGGCAGCGCGCATGCGCGGGCACCGCCCCCGCCGCTCCCCTCCCGCCCCCACCGCTCTCCGGTAGGCTCGGGCGCCCCCTGGCGGCCGGGAGGGAGAGGAGGACGCTGCAGCCCCCGCCGGCTCGCGCGCCCCGCGGCGGCGGCGGCGGCGGCGAGAGACATTCTCCCCCCGGCAACGGGGTGAGTGGAACGGGAACCCCGGCGGCTCCGGTACCGGTGGCTCTGCCGGTAACCTGCTCAGCTCCCCCCCCCCCCTCCCCCCAACCCCACCCGGGGCTGAGCCCCGGTCGCCGTTCGCTGAGCCGAGCCGCCGTCCGCACGGGCTCGACGGGACCTTCCCGGGGCCGCCGCCGCCTCCCCCCCGACGGTAGCGGCGGGGCGGGTCCCGCCGAGCATGCGCGGCGCCGCCGCCCCCCGCCCTCCCCCCGGCCCCGTCGCTCCCTGCAACACACCGGGGAGGCCGCGGCCGCCGCTTCTGCCGCCGCGGGGACCGGCGCCGGGAGCGGGCGCGGAGCCATGGCCGAAGGCGAGGACCTGCAGACCTTCACCTCCATCATGGACGCGCTCGTCCGCATCAGCGTGAGCGGCGGCCCCGGGGGAAGGATGGGGTTGGGGTTGGGGGAGGGGGGGGGCACGGCGGGGGGAGCACCGCGGGGCGGCCGGGCCCGGCTCGGCTCGGCTCGGCTCGGCTCGGCTCCCCCGGGACCGGCGTCGCCATGGCAACGCGGCGGGTCCCGATGGCGGGGGTGTCCTTGAGGGCCGGGCAGGCTGCGGAAAGGCCTCGGACCCGCTCCCCGACCGACACATCGGGGCCGGGGCCATCGGGCGGAGAGCATCCCCCCGCCCCGGGAAGGCCGGTACAGGGCTACCAGCCCATCCCCCACCCCCTCCTCCCCCCGCCCCGGGACACCGCCGGGGGCAGGGAGCACCGGGAGCCGCCTGCACTGCCATGGCGGGGGCGCCGGTCCCCACCTCGGCCCCAATCCCGGTGTCCATCCTGCCGGTCCTGGCCCCGGGCCTGATCCTGAGCCCAGCCCCGGGGCCGGTCCTGATTCTGGCGGCAGGCTTCATGTCGGTCCTGGCTCTGGGCCTGCTGCTTGTCCCAGTCCTGGTCCCCACCCCGGTCCCAGTCCTCATCCCAGTCCCAGTTCTGGCCTCCATCCCAGTTCTGGTCCCCATTTTAGTCTCAATCCCGGTCCCCATTCCAGACCAGGGTCCCAGCCCTCCTCTTCATCCCAGTCCCAGTCCTGGTTTGCATCCCAGTCCTCATCCCAGTCCTGGGTCCCAGCCCTGGTCCCCAACCCAATCGCAAACCTAGTTCCCATCCCAGTCCCAATCCTGGTCCCAATCCTGTTCTCCATCCCAGTCCTGGGTCCCAACCCTGGTCCCCAGCCCAGCCCTGATCCCCATCCCAGTCCAAGCCCTAGGCCCCATCCCAGTCCCCATCCCAATCCCAGTCCCCATCTCAGCCCTGACCCTGGTCCCCATTCCGGTACTGGTCCCAGTGCTGGTCTTCATCCTGGCTGTGCCGCTGGTCCCATGGCAGTTCCCAGCCCCCCTCCCCCTGGCAGCCCCCCGCTCCCCCCCCCCCCTCCCAGCGGGTGACGCCCCCGGCTCTCTCCCCAGACCAGCATGAAGAACATGGAGCGGGAGCTGGTGTGCCCGGTGTGCAAGGAGATGTACAAGCAGCCGCTGGCCCTGCCCTGCACCCACAACGTCTGCCACGTCTGCGCCAGCGAGGTGCTGCTGCAGCACGGCTACCTCTGCTGTGACCCCACCTCCGAGCCCTCCTCGCCCGCCGCCACCCCCGCCACCCGCAGCCCCCGCCTGGGGCGCCGAGCCGTCCCCAAGCCCGACCGCCTCGACCGCCTCCTGAAATCAGGTGGGACGGTTGTAGGGGGGTCTCCCCTCTGAGAGGCCAGAGCGGCTCTGGAGTGCAGCACCCAATTGATGCCATCTGTGTCCCCCTCCCCATCCCTCCCTCCCTCCCTCCCTCCCTCAGGCTTTGGCACCTACCCGGGGCGCAAGCGCGGCACCGTGCACCCCCAAACCGTCAGCTTCCCCTGCCCTGCCTGCCAGCGGGACGTGGACCTGGGGGAGCGGGGCCTGGGCAGCCTGTTCCGTAACCTGACGCTGGAGCGGGTGGTGGAACGCTACCGCCAGACCATCAACATCAGCGCCGCCATCATGTGCCAGTTCTGCAAACCCCCGCAGCTGGAGGCCACCAAGGGCTGCACCGAGTGCAAGTCCAGCTTCTGCAACGAGTGCTTCAAGCTCTACCACCCCTGGGGCACCCAAAAAGCCCAGCACGAGCCCACGCCCCCCACCCTCACCTTCCGCCCCAAGGTACTGTCTCCCTTTTGGGGGTGCTGGGAGCCTGGGAGTTGGGGGGGGAAAAACCCTCGGATTGAAGGGCAGGGGGTGGGCGTGGAGTCCTGCTGAGCCCCCTCCTGTCCCCACACAGGGGCTGATGTGCCCGGAGCACAAGGAGGAGGTGACTCACTACTGCAAGACCTGCCAGCGGCTGGTGTGCCAGCTCTGCCGCGTGCGCCGCACTCACACCAGCCACAAGATCACCCCGGTGCTCAGCGCCTACCAGGCCCTCAGGGTAAGAACCAGGATGGGATGGGATGGGGCTCAGTGGGGAAGAACTGGGGATGCCAAGCAGAAAACCCCCGTGGTGGATGGGGGTGTGTGGGGTGTGTGGGGTGAGGGTGCTGGGGGTTAGTGCTGATGCCTCATCTCACCTCTTCCCGTGCAGGAGAAGCTGACAAAGAGCCTCGCCTACATCTTGAGCAGCCAGGACACGGTGCAGACCCAGATTGCTGAGCTGGAGGAGACGGTGAAGCACACAGAGGTGAGGGTGGGAGGCACCCGCTGGTCCCCGAGCTGTCCCTGGGGGTGGAGGGTTGACACAACCGAGCGGGTCCCCTCCCCGTCCCTGGGGTGTGTGACACCCTGACCCTGCCGTACCCCGCAGGTGAACGGCTCGCAGGCCAAGGAGGAGGTGTCACAGCTGATCCAGGGGCTGTGTGCCATGCTGGAGGAGAAGCGGGCCACCCTGGTGCAGACCATCGAGGAGTGCCAGCAGGAGCGGCTGGCCAGCCTGCACGGCCAGATCCAGGAGCACCAGGCCATGCTGGAGAACTCGGGCATGGTGGGTTATGCCCAGGAGGTGCTGAAGGAGACCGACCACCCCTGCTTCGTCCAGGCTGCCAAACAGCTGCACAACAGGTACCTGGGGACCCTCGCAGGCATGTTGGGGGGGGGAAAGGGGCTTGGAACCCTCTGGTGCCTGAGGTGTCCAACCCTGCTGTGATGTCCCTGCTCTCCTGTGCCACAGGATCCTCAGGGCCACCGACTCGCTGCAGAGCTTCCGCCCCGCGGCCACAGCCTCCTTCAGCCACTTCCAGCTGGACGTCAGCCGGGAGCTGAAGCTGCTCACCGACCTGGCCTTCATCCGAGGTAAAGGCAGCGGGACCGGGGCACCGGCTGTGCCCCGTGCGGAGGTGCAGCCCCCCCCATCCACCCCAAACCTGCCGTGGGGTCCCTCCCCACCTCGGAACCGGAGCTCAGCCGCCCCCGTGGAGGGCTGCACTCGGGCGGGCGTTCGCGGATCTGCCGGTTCCCCCTTCCCCGTCAGGGATGGCCCCCCCCACACCCCACCCTATCAGCTCCCAAAATCCATCCCTACCCCCTGCCCTGTGCCAGGGCAGCCGGGCCCAGGGGTGAGGACAGGCAGGGCCGCGGTGCCAGGTAAGGGGCAGCAGGAATCCCGGAGGGTGAGTACGGAGCAGAGGCTGCCCCGCTGCAGGGCAGGAGCTTCCCCGCAGGGCAGGAGCCGCCTGGCCCTGCCGACCCGCTGCCGACACTGTTCAGACCTGCTTCTACCTCTCTTTGTTTATAGGCTGCGGCCGCTGCTGAGTCGTCACCGAAGTATCAGAGGCAAGTCACACCCCTGCCCCAGAGCCGGCCCTGCTCTCTCTGTCCCATCCCCATTACCCACCCAGCCCTGCTTCGCCGCCATCCTTCATCCCCATCCTGCCTCCCCGCCCCTCCTCCTCCTCCATCTGCTGCCTCTCCTCCTGCCCTCCCGCCGACTCCTCGCCCCATTTCCACCTTGCTTCCTCGCCCCATTTCTGTCCCCTCCTTCTTCGCCCCATTCCCAGCTCCCCCCGCTCACCCCATTCCCATCCCTCTCCTCACCCCATTCCCATCCCCCCTCCTCACCCCATTCCCATCCCGCTCACCCCATTCCCATCCCTCTCCTCACCCCATTCCCATCCCCCCTCCTCACCCCATTCCCATCCCCCCTCCTCACCCCATTCCCATCCCTCTCCTCACCCCCATTCCCACCCCCCTCGCTCACCCCATTCCCATCCCTCTCCTCACCCCATTCCCATCCCCCCTGCTCACCCCATTCCCACCCCCCCCCGCTCACCCCATTCCCATCCCCCCTCCTCACCCCATTCCCATCCCCCCACTAACCCCATTCCCATCCCCCCTGCTCAGCCCATTCCTATCCCTCTCCTCACCCCATTCCCATCCCTCTCCTCACCCCATTCCCATCCCTCCACCCCATTCCCATCCCACCTCCTCACCCCATCCCCCCTTCCTCTCCCCCATTCCCATCCCCCCTCCTCACCCTGCTCCCGCTCACCCTCCCCTCCCATCTCCCCACGTCCCCTTTCCCACCCTGCCCTCCCTGCTCCCGCCGCGCTGCCGGCGCCTTCACACCGCCCCTCCATCCCCATCCCCATCTCCTCCCCTCCTGCTGCCTCCATCCTCCTCCTCCTCCTCTCTGGATTTCTCTCTCTCTCTCTCCTCCCTCCCCGACTTGCACTCAGCCTGTCTGGTCCCTGGAGCCCCACAGCAGCGAGCTCCTCTTGTCTCCCCGACTCTCGCTCTCCTCTGGTGCCTCCACACGGGCTCTGCGGTCAGATCCCCTTTAGATTCCTGCTGGTTGTGCGTCCGTGCGTCCGTCCGGAATGCCCCTTTTCCCTGCGTCTGGCCGCCTCCCCGCCTTGTCGGGAGCAGGGGGGGGATGCTGCCTGATGCCCTCCGGTACCTCTCCCCTCAGCGCCCGAAGCTCCCGTCATCGACACCCAACGCACCTACGCCTACGACCAGATCTTCCTGTGCTGGCGGCTGCCGCAGCACTCGCCCCCCGCCTGGCACTACACGGTGGAGTACCGCAAGACGGACACCAAGGCCAAGGGGCTGAAGCTGTGGCAGCGGCGGGAGGAGATCCGCGGCACCAGCGCCCTGGTTGAGTACCTGGACACCGACAGCGTCTACGTGCTCCGGGTCAAGGGCTGCAACAAGGCAGGGTTCGGGGAGTACAGTGAGGACATCTACCTTCACACGCCGCCCGCTCCAGGTGAGGAGTGGCCAGAGGGTCGGGATGCCGGTCTGGATGCCCTGCTCCTTTCTCATACCATCCTCACCCCTTCTCCACTTGGGCTGGGAGAATCCCAGACTATACAGCCTGGGAGAAGAGCTCCTGGAGAGCAGCCCCGCTGAGAGGGACTTGGGGATTCTGATAGATGAGAAATGTTCCCTGAGCCAGCAGTGGCTCTGGCAGCTGGGAAGGGCGATGGGATCCTGGGCTCCATCAGCAGAGGGGTGGCAGCAGGGACAGGGAGGGGATTGTCCCTCTCTGCTCTGCCCTGTGAGGCCCCAGCTGGAGTCCTGTGTCCAGAGCTGGGGCCCCAGGACAAGAGAGATGTGGGGCTGTTGGAGAGGGGTCAGAGGAGCCACAGAGATGCTCAGAGGGCTGGAGCAGCTCCCCTCTGGAGAGAGGCTGAGGGAGCTGGGCTGGGTCAGCCTGGAGAAGAGAAGGCTGTGGGGGGACCTCATTGCAGCCTGCCAGTCCCTGAAGGGAGCAGAGGAACAGGAGGGGAATCAGCTTGTTCAAGGGCAGAGCCTGGCAGGACAAGGGGGAATGGATTAAAACTAAAGGAAGGAAGGGTTAGGTGAGATATTAGGGGGAAGTTTATTCTACAGAGAGAGTGGGGAGGGGCTGGAACAGGCTGCCCAGAGAGGGGGTGGGTGCCCCGTCCCTGGGGTTGTTGAAGGCCAGGTTGGCTGGGGCCCTGGGCAACCTTGTGTAGCTCCAGGCCTGGAGGTTGGTGTCCCTGCCTGTGGCAGGGGGGGTTGGAGCTCTGTGACCCTTGGGGTCCCTTCCAACCCATGCCATTCTATGATTCTATGATCTTTCTCTTGGCCAGTCCTCAACTTCTTCTTGGACAACCGCTGGGGCTTCAACCGGGACCGGTTGGCCATCAGCAAGGACCAGCGGGCGGTCCGCAGCGTCCCCGGCATCCCCATGCTCTTCGCCGCCGAGCGCCTGATGACCAGCTGCCACCTCTCCATCGACCTGGTCATCGGCGACGTGGCCGTCACGCAGGGCAAGAGCTACTGGGCCTGCTGCGTGGACCCCAGCTCTTACCTGGTCAAGGTGGGCGTGGGGCTGGAGAGCAAGCTGCAGGAGTGGTTCCAGGTGCCGCAGGACGTGGTGAGCCCCAGGTGAGTGGGGCTGAGGGCTCGCTGCGTGAGGGAGAAGTGGGGTGTGGGGTGGGTGTGGGTTCCTGCCTCCCTGCTGGGTGCAGAGGAGAGCCCTCAGCCTGTCCCTTGGGCTTCACCCATCATCCTCATCATCATCATCATCATCATCCCTTCCATGCTTCATTGCAGGTATGACCCCGACAGCGGCCACGACAGCGGGGCAGAGGACACGACGGTGGAGGCACCCCCACCCTACGCCTTCCTCACCATCGGCATGGGCAAGATCCTGCTCTCACACGGGTCGGCGCTCACCTCTCGTGACCCCAACGGGTGCACCGTGCCTTTGCCCCCCCGCATCGGCATCTGCCTGGACTACGAGCAGGGCAAGGTGAGCTTCTACGACGCCGTCTCCTTCCGCGAGCTCTGGGAATGCGGCGTGGACTGCTCGGGACCCGTCTGCCCTGCCTTCTGCTTCATCGGAGGGGGGGCCCTGCACCTCCAGGAGCTTGTGGCCAACAAACAGGAGCGTAAAGTGACCATCCAGGGTTTCTCCAAGCTGGACTGAGCTGGGCCGCGCTCCCTGTTGTCTGTGACCTCCCCCCCTCCCTGTTTGCCTGGTGAATTCCAGAGCTGGGGATGGGGGGACACGCACGCACGAGCGGGGAGCAGAGCTGCGACTGGGAGCGGGCTTGTTTTGAGGGATGGGGAAGGGGGGGACACGCATGGGGAGAGCTCTGCTGTCCTCTCTTCTTCCCCATCCCCCTGCCCCCTTCCCCAGCTCGGCTCTGGGCAGAGCTGGGCAGAGGGTGCGAGCCCGATCCCAGCCAGAGGGTCAGCCCTAGAGATGGATCAGGGAGGGGAACGCGAGAGGGACACGGGGAGGTGGGGTGGGGGGTTGGCAGGTGATGGTGGGGGGTGATGGGAATGGGGGGATGCTGGTTGGGGTGGGGGAGGCAGGTGGGCTGGGGGAGAGAGGGCAGGGGGAGGGGGTGGGAGGCCGGGCTGAAACAAAGTGTGACAGAGGTTTTGGGGGTGTCTTTGTTATAAACATGGCTCGTTTTGGCTGCGGGCGCAACCGCTGCGCCCGGTTGTGGTTCCTCACTGGGTCCTGCTGGGGGTCGTGGGCCCTGCTCTGCCAGCCCTGCCTACCCCCACCCCCCGCCACCCTTTCCCCCTCCTGTGCGGGGCACCGGCCCGTTGCTGCCTGCACGCGCTCCGGCGGGATACGGTGCATTCCTGACACAGCGCTTGGTGCCAAAACCACACACCCGGGGGGGGGGGGTTTGGGCCACGGGGTTGGGATCTGACCCGACCCGGGAGCCGTGCGCGGCCGCTGTGCCCTGCGTGCCGGCGCTCCCGGCCCAGGATCCATCCGAGCTGCTGTCCTTCCACCTGGATTCTGTTACAATCGCTGTTCTTTTCATGATTTCCTACAATAAACTGCAATGCCAGACTCCTCCTGAGCCGTCCTGCTGCTGACCATAGCTCTGGGGAGGGAGGGCGAGGGGGGTTATGGGGTGCTGGCTGCTCCCTGTGCCACGGCGGCGGCAGCGAGGCCACAGGGCTGGGCTGCCCTTCAGAGCGTGGCCCAGCAAAGGCCCATCCTGCCCCTGGGGAATGGTACTGGCGGAGCTGACGTGTCTGGTCCCTGACGTGTCCGGTCCCTGGTCCCTGCCCGGCCACGTGGCCGCTGCCACACCGTCCCTGGGGTGAGGGGGTTTTCGGGCAGGGTGCCAGTGGGTGACATCTCCCCAGGTTCAGAGAGAGAAACGCCCGTAAGCAGGAGCTGGAATGGGGTGAGGGGGGGGTTGTCCCCAAGAGGTGTTGGTTCAGGGGGAGCTGCTGGGTGGTTGGGGGCATCTTCTTGGTGAAGAGCCCCTGGCCAGGTACCCACAGGGCCCCAGGGAGCGGCTGTGGCAGGTGGAGGAGCCACGTGTGGGGCTGAGCCCCACCCTGGGCTGGCTCCTGGCCCTGGGGAGTGTTGCCCCCCCCCCGCCCCCGCCTCTCCTGCTCTGCTCTGGGGTGGGGGGGGCTGTGGTGGCTGGGACGGGCTCCCTGGAACAGGCAGCTCTTTGTGGGGCCCAGACGCCTGTTTCGATTCCTGTGGGCGCTGCCCAGGGTGTGGAGGAGGGTTGGGGGGGGGGGGGGGGCACATACAACCCTCCCCATGCGGCACCTCAGTGGGGCTCTGACCCCCATCCCTGGCTGAGGGGACACATGGACACAACTCCCTGCCCAGCTGCCCCCTCCAAAGCTGTTTTTAGCTGTGCCCCTTCCTCTTGTCCCTTGCCACCCCCAACATCATCCTGCTGGTCATTTACATTCAGTGACCCCCCCCCAAAAACCTCTCTCTGCACAAGTCCTCCCGGGGTGCCCCCCATCCCTGCCCCCCCCCCCTCCCCACACCCCCCCATCCCCACACCTGCCAGCCTGGAAACCTGCTGAGCTCTGGTTATGGGCAAAGCACGAGGCAAACTGAAAGCAGCAGAGCCCCCCCCCCCCATACCCCACCCCGACCCCCAACTCACCCCACTTCATCCCCCCTCCTCCCCTCTCCTCCCCTCCCAGCCCACCGCTAGCCTGGGTGCTTCCACCACCCGCTCTGACCCCCCCCCAGCCCCTCACCCACAGCACATCCCAAGGTTCCTGGGCACAGCCATGTTCCCCCCCACCCCAACACCCCCCACCCAATACTGGGGAAGGGGGGGGAAACCTGTTCCCGGCAGGGCAGCTGGCCCCACGCCTGGGCTCACCGGGATCTCCTGAGGGACCGGTTGTTTCCTTGTTTTTCTGCCTCTTCAGTGGGTGCCAAAACCACCCTCCCAGCCCCCAGCGTGGGCCCAGCCCAACCCAGGCCTGCAGGGGGGTTCTCCCCCCCCCCCCCAACTCCAGTCCCCCCACCCCTCCAGCCATGCGGAAGGCTCCCGGCCTGGCACGGCCCGACACGAGGCCTCACGCCAGGTCCGGTTTCGGTTCCCAGCCCCACTGGGGCCACAGCGATGCCGCGGGCAAGGCCTCGCCACGCTCCCTTCCTCCTGGCACCACCCCCCAGCACTGGGTTTGGGGCTCCCTTGGCGTTGGAACATCCCAATCCCAATCTGGGAAGGGCTCAGGTTCTGCTGAACACCCCAAGGATGCACGTGTGGCCTTTGGGGGCTCACCCTACACCTTTCCAGGCCCTCCCTCCCCCCACAGTGTGTGTGTCCCCCCAGTGTGTGTGTCCCCCCCCCTCCCCAATCACCTTTAGGTGCTGCTTGTGCAACCGCCCGATCCCTGGATCCATCCAGTGAGTCAGGAGCTGAGATTGCAGGGCAGGCGGGTGGGATGTTAAACCCTGCCGCACCCCTGGGGGGACACGCATGGGGGGGGGGGGGGGGGCACACTACATGACATGGGGACACCCCGAAAAGCAATAAGCACACCAACCCTGTAGCGTCACGGTGCAGCTGTGCTCACCACAGCCCCCCCCACCCCCCATGGGACACGGCAACCCGGCTGCACCCATCGTTTTATTGGGAACCATGATAAATATACCCCAACTACAGCCCCCCCCTGCCCATTCATCCCCCCCACCCCACCCACCACCCTGCTCCCCTCCCCCCTCCCCTCCCCGAGCCCAGCCCTGTGCCCCACTTATATTTATATAAAATAATGCCAGGAAAAGAGCAAATAAATCCCCAGGGATGAGTAGGAGTCTCCCCCCTCAGGCCCTCCTTACCCAGGGGGTGCACAGCCAAGCGAGCGTGGGGGTCAGGGTGTGAAGGACACCCCCCCTCCCCCCCCTCCCCGAATCTTTGTTGCCCAGTTCTGTCATGCGCACGTATCTGGATGCTCCAGAACCATCCGGCTCCTGCCACCTGTGGCAAGGGGCTGAGCAGCACCAGGAGGGGTGAGGGGGGGGTGTGAGGGAAGATGTGCCCAGGGCCGATGCTGCTCCCCTCAGGGAGATGGGGATGGGGAGAGGGATGACACCCCAAGGCCACCCCTTAACGGCCGCCCTCGGTCCCGGCGTGTCCCTCAGAGGTTGTCAGAGGCGGCCGAGGGGTTGGTGTAGGTGAAGGTGCCGGTGCCTGCGCCGTTGCTGCCAGCCACCTGGGAAGAGAACGGTGGAGGATGGAGATGGGGTGGGGGGGGGGCATGGGGAGGGCATCAGAGCCTGGTTGGGGACACCACAGATAGCCCAGCACCCATCCAAAAAAAACCCCACCCCACAATGCATCCCCCACCCCCAACACCTTGGGCAGCTGCCTCCTGCCTCAGGTATGGGGACCCCATGGGCACCCCGACATCCCCGGGGTGCAGGAGGCGGCGGAGGAGCTGCAGCAGCCCCGGCCCGTGTTCCTCCTGCCCGATAAGCCTGCCCAGCAAGCACGGGTAAATATTTACCCAGGCCCCTGGTGTTTGAACAGGGTGAGGAGCTGCGTGGGGAGCCCGGCAGCTGGACCTGGCCCTGGCCCTGAAACCAGCGGGCACACCGAGGAGGAGGGGGGGGAAAGGGGAGGGGATATAGGAGTGAGGACGGACCCCTCCCTGCACCCTCCCTTGGGGAGCCTTTGGGTGTGTGGGCAGCTCCCAGTGCTGAACTCTGGGTTCAGAGCGGCTGGGGCAGGATTCAGGGTGCAGAGATGTGGGGAGCAGCCCCCCCCCCTCCCTTCATCCCCAGCCCCCTGACAGCCCCCCGTGCTCCCCAGCCCCAACCCTGCTTCCCAGCCCCAGCTGAAGGGTGTGTGAGTCCACAGGGGACGCAGCCAAGCCCGAAAAGTGGCAGCACAGGCAGGCGCCGAGTCCCCCCCACACCCACCCCCCTCACACCCTCTCCCCAGGGTTGGGCAAGGGGTGCAGCCACCCAAGGGCGCAGGGAGCTCCCCAAAGCCGGGCTGGGGCTGTCAGGGCCGGCTGTGTGTCCCTCACCGCTGCTCCATCCAGGCGTGAAAGTTACCCTCACCTCCCAGCTGGGACAGGGCTGGAGCAGGACGGGCTCCCAGTGCCTCCAGTTCCCCGCCCCACCAGCTCCATTAGCCATTAACCCGGTGGCCAAGGGACCTGCTCAGCTTCCTGGCTGCACCAGAACCCCCTTCCCTGAGCCCACAGCAGCCGGGATGCCAGGGGCCAGCCCCCTCCCCCAGGGATGCTGACAGGTTCTCACCTGGCTGTAGGGGTTGGGTTTGGTGTTGGGGGAGACGTAGCGGCCGTGGCTCTGGTACTGGGGGTACTCAGCCATGGGGTGGTAGGAGTCCTTGGTGTGGACCAGGTCCAGCTTCCCCCGGCTCTTCCGGCGGCACGTGCAGGTGGTCTGGTGGGGAAAGGGGTCAGAGGGGGGGCTGATGGCAAGGAGGACAGGGCCGGGGAACCCACAGGTGGGTGAGGATGGGGATGGGGCACTCACCATGAGGAAGCAGGTGAGGATGCTCAGCAGCAGCAGGATGCAGACCAGCACCAACAGAGCGATGGCCCAATCCGGGACCGCTGGCACTGGTGCTGGGGACCACACGGTGCCTGGAAGGGGACCAGAGCCGTGTCGGTGCGAAGCCCTGAGAGACACCCCCCCCCTCCCAGGATGGGGAACAAGGGGATGGGTCCACAGGGTCCAGTGGTCTTCCTGGTGCTGGCCACCACGGGAAACTCCATCAGCTCTTCCAGGCACAAGCCCTCAGCCCCTCCCACCACCAAGAAACCCCCTGCCCCAGCCAGGATGGGCTAACACTTGTGCATCCCCCACACCCCTGAGCCCTCCCCAGGGGGGCTCCATCCCCCCTCCCCATGCACCCGCAGCCCCTGCTCACTCTGGATGCTGGCCAGCTGCAGGTCCATGATGAAGCCGTTCTGGTCCAGGCTGTTCCTCAGCTGCTGCTCAGCGGCGTTGCTGGTGATGGTGTCGTTGCCGTGCCCAAACACGAGGGTGGACTGCACCTCCACCGAGCCTTGGCTGATGGAGAGAGGCAGCTTTGGTGCCCAGCTCAGCCCCCCCCCCCACCCCCCCCCCCACCTCAATGAGGGGCTCCATCAACCCCTGCTCACCTGAACTGGAGCTCGCTGCATCCCTTGTAGGTCCTCCTGCCCATGCAGCTTGCACAGCCAAAGACGTATTCGAACTGGGACAAAGCACAGGGGTGATGGACACACCCCATCAGACACCCCCCCCACACACACACACCCCTCCATCCTCTCCTGGGACCCTCGGGGCTGCCAGAGCAGATGCTCAGAGGGGACCCCCGAGGGAGGCAGCTCCTTCCTGACACCGACCCAGGGAGGGGAGGGAAGGGGAAGGGGAAGGGATGGGATGGGGTGGGATGGGAAGGGAGGGGGTATCTTTACTCCCCCAGGGCAGCCCATGGACAAGGCTGGGACTCACCATGGTCAAGACATTGTGGCTGAGGCTCCTGTACTCCTTGGACGTGGGGTCACTCAGGCTCTCGTTGAAGCTCCTGTTGATGATGCGGAAGGAGAGCGGGACACGGAGGAGCAGCTGGCTGGCACTGGAAAGCTGGGCTTCGGCTTTGCTGGGGTACGGGGCACTGGGAGTCTGCCTGGGCACCGTGCCACCCTGCGTGGTGACAGTTTTCCGCGTGGGGATGACCTGGGCGCTGCTGCTCCCGTTGCCTTTGCTACTGGAAACCGGGATCGTTGTCCCACCACCCACTGGGAAGGTGGGAGTCACGGAGCTGCCGTTGGTTGTGTTGGTGCCAAAGATGGGGACCTTGGTGCTGCTGTTGGAGGTGACGTTGGTGTGGGAGATGGGGGGCACCGCCGTGCCCTTGGCGGTGGCATTGCCAGCGGAGCTGTTGCTGGGCTGTGGGCTTGGGGGTCTGCCTGTAGCCTGGGAGGAGTTGGAGCTTTGGGTCCCGTTGGTCATGTTTTTGGGGATTTGGATGCTCCGAATGGTGGTCATGGGGGTGGTGCTGGTCTCGGTGGTGGTCTCGGTGGTGGTGGTGTCGGTCGTGGTGGTCTCTGTGGTGGTTGTATCGGTTGTGGTTGTGTCTGTGGTGGTGGTCTCAGCGGAGACAATGGCACAAGTACCTGGGGAGGCATCAGGAGTGGGCAGCTGGCACTGCAGGTTTGGCAAGGTTTCACCCATAGGCCTCCCCGGCAGAGTCAGGAGGTGCCAGGCAGCACCGTGACCCCACTGACCACCGGCAGCTCCCACCGCCCATGAGGACGAGATCTTCAGCAGCATCCCACAGCCAGGGCACAGGCGGCACCACCCAGGGTCCTAGTGGGTGTCACCTGGGTAGCTGGCACCTGCTCCGTGCCCAGCCCTGCAGATCCCTCCCCAATCCTGAGGGATCCCCACCAGGCCAGGGGACTCGGGCACAGCCCCGATAAAACCTCCTTGGCCACGGGGTTGCTGGACTGAGAGGGTGGGGTGCCACCCGCACCCCTCTGGACCCACATGGCCTGGCTACCAGCCAGCACGTGCAGCTCCAGGCGGTTTCCCAGCCCGTGCAGCACTGGAGGAGAGCCCGGGGTCTGGACGTGTCCCGGAGACACACCTGCATACCAGCTCGCCCGCCCCGGGCGCAGCCTGCCGCAGCTGGCCCCGGCACAGCCTGGCTGCCCAGCGCCGTTCAGACACGGCCAGGAGGGACCACGGGCACACCAAGGTCCCCCCTGGATCATGGGCCAGGCCAGGGACATAGCGCCCCGCGCCAGAGCTGGGGATAGATACAGCTGTAGCGCTGCCACCAGTGTGCTGAGGGCTCCCTGTCCCCCAGTCCCTGCTCAGGAAGCACCCCCGGGGACCCCGCTCCCGTCCCCCGGCCTCGCTACCTCCCCGCTCACCCGGGTCCCAACGCGGCTCCGTCCAGCCGAGCGTCCCGCAGCCCCCAGCCCCTCACCTGCACCCAGCGCCAGCAGCAGCAGGAGGGTGGGAAACGCCATGGGGCTCGTCCAGGGATTGGGGTGTTGGGGGGCGGGGGGGGATCCTGGGATCTGCTGGGGCTCTGCGGCGGCTGCTCTCCCGTTAGCCGGTGGCACGCTCGGTGATCCGGAGATCGGGAACTGGCGGCGCAGCAGCGGTGGGAGCTTTATAGAGCACCTGGAGCAGGTGAGGAGGCCCCACCCCGCCACCGGCCCCGGGGAGGAAGGGGGGGGGTCCCTCCTCCCTGCTTGGCACAGGGTACCAGGGTGCTGCCTTGCCGGTGGGGCCCCTGGGGCATCCTTCCCTCTCCTCCCTGGGGTTGGGTTCTCCATGGTCCCGTGAGACGGGGGGGGTCACAGCCAGCAGCATGTGTCCCCCACCCGTGCCACGGGTGGACACAGGCTCAGGTGCCCCCAACAGCATCCCCAGAGGGAGGGCAGCATCTGCCTGGCCCCACAGGCTGAGACACAACCCCCCAGACCTGACAGAGAGCATGGGGTGGGGGGGACAACACAGAGGGTCCCCATCCCCTCATGTAGGGGGGTGTGGGGGGTGCCTCACGCTCCGGGCTCAGCCTGGGGTTAATCATTACCGGCCGGCCACCGCCTCGCCCTACACTCAAATAGACACCGGTGATCCCCCCCCCCCCAACTGGTTACACAGGTGGGGCCCAGGGCCCCACGAAATCCCAGTACCTCCCAGTAACGTTCCTGCCAGGCCCCAGGGCCGCCCCCAGGGCACAAGGGCCCCAGCAGGCACAAGACCCCCTCCCCATGAGGGATGCCCGGTGCCAAGCCGGATGCTGATGCTCCACCCCAGAGGTACCAGGTACCACCCGTGCCAGGGTGCAGAGCCCTCGTGCTCCCTGCTGGCACGTGCTATGGGCACGGCCAGACCGCACCAGCCTCTCCGGTCCCTCCCTGCCCTTTGGGGGAGCCCCAATGCCCGGGGAGGGCCTCAATTCCCCAGGGAGCGCTCGGCGGGGGCCCCCCCTTCCTGCCCCAGCATCCTGCCTGGCCTGGCTGGGGCTGGAGTTGCCAGCCCAGACGGTGGTACGAAGGGGGCGGGGGGGGATTCGGGGGAGGGGGGAACACGACACACACACCCTTCCACGCTGCAGCAACGGCGGGGACAGAGACGCCCCAGCACCGGTGCGACGGGACCGGGCTGTACCCGGTTCCCCGACAGCATCCACAGCCTCGGTGCCTGGCGGGGGGAGCGCGGGCAGGGGGCGGGCTGGGGGGCGGGGGCAGGACGCGGGGAGAAAGCCCCCGGTGACCACAACCTCCTCACAAGCCCTCCCCGCACAGGGATGCTGATTCCCAATGCCCAACCCCGGGGCGGGGGGATGCAGCCGGTGTTCCCGGGAGTTGTGTGTGTGCCCCTCCCCACCCCCCCGCCCTCGCCTCGCTTCCCCCAGCCCGCTCCAAGCAGGGTCTGAGGGATGCTCTGCTCCCGTGGGGACGACACGCTGCGGGGGGGAACCGAGGGGAAGGACGGGGCCGGGCCCCGCAGAGCCGCGACCCCCGAGGGCACCGCAGCACCCCCCCCACACACCCCTCCGTCCACGCACCGGCCCGGGACCCTCGCGGCTCAGCCCGCCGTAGCCGACCCCCACCCACCCGTGTCCACCGGGCTGAGCGGGGCCGGTGCGGGGCCCGGGCTCCGTGCCCGTGTGTCCGTCCCTCTGTCCGTCCCTGTGTCCGGCGCCCCCTGGTGAGCGGGGCCCGGCTCATCGCTCATCGCGTGTGTCCCCTCTCCGTGTCCCCGCCCCCCCACGACCGGGACCGGCACCGGAGCGGGACCCCGGGGGAGCGGCGCCAGCCCCGTTCCGCCGTGCAGCTCCCAGGAAGGAGGGGGATGGGTGGCGGGTGGGGGCGGGGGGGGCTGCGCTCTGTACCGAGCCCGTGATTTCACCTGCCCGAGCCCCGGACAGGTGCGCACAGCGCAGCCGCCATGCTCGGGCAAACCCCCCCGCTCCGTACCCCCCCTCCCCGGTCCCGCTGCAGCCCCGAGAGGCGGGAACGGGCAACGGGACAACCCCGTTCTCCCGGGCATGGGCACCGGCCCCGGCCCCGGGCACGGGCACGGGCACCGGCACCGGCGGGGCTTCCCCGAGCGGCTGCATCGCCCTTTTAAGAGGGGGGCCCGGGGCCGCCGCGCCCATTGTCGTTGCTGCTGGGCCGAGGGGGTGGGCGGAGGGGGGGGTTGTGTGTGTGTGTGGGGTGGGGGGGGGGGGTGCCGGTGCCGGTGCCGGCCCCACTCGCTCCGGGGCCGGGCGGGGCGGGGCGGGGCGGGGCGGGAGGTGGTGATGGAGGATGAGGAAGGGGGGGAATGGGGGGGAAGAGGGGAAGAGGTTGGGGGGGGGCACATTCCGCCGCGTTGCCGGGACACCCGTCCCCATGGCGACCGGGCAGTGCCGCCGGGGCTCGGAGCGCGCCGCGCAGTTCCCACGGAGCGGCCCGAGCGGCGGCGGCGGCGGCTCCGCTCCCTCCGGGGCCGGCGGGAGGGACGGGATGCGGTGCAGTGTTGTGCTCTCGCCTACCAATATTGCACTCGTCCCGGCCTCCCGCCGCCCCGGGGATACCTCGGTGGAACCGGACCGACCGGGAGCACCGGGGCTTCCCCTCCACGACCACCGGGAGGACGGCAAAGGACGGAGAAGAGATTCACGGGAGGGGAGGGGGTGGAATGGGACCCAGCGGGGCACGGGGACACCCCCCCCCACCCTCGCATCCCTCCCGAGGAACCGGGCGCTCAGGCTAAAAAAAAAGACCACTCAGAACTTTATGGCCAGACTTCGGGCAGGGACCGGAGCAACGGGCGGAGCCCCGGGGCGGGCAGCCCCCCGCCACCCACCCGCGGAGCCCCGCTCGCCCCGTTACCGGCCGCACGCGCCGCTACCGGCAGTGCAAAGTCCGCGGCGGGGGCTGGGGGGATTTGGGGGGGGGGGGGAAGAGGGGAGAGGGCGGGAGAGCCTGGAGCGGGAGGGGCTGCGAGGGCCGGATCTCCCCCGGGTGCTGGTGGCGGGGGGAGGCGGGGGGGGGGGGAGGCGAGGCGGGGGTGTCCCGGCCGCGCGCGACCGTTCATTCGCGTCCCTCCAGCAGGAACCGGCGGAACGGCTCGAAGTCGGTGGGGATCGTGTCTGCGGGGCGACAGCGGGGTGGGGGTGGGGGGGAGAAGGGGAAGGGGGGTGTCAGGACCCCCGATTAAAACGGGAGAGACCCCTCCCCGTCCCCACACCCCCCCGACCCCCGTCCCAGGCCCGATGGAGCGACCCCCGCAGCAGGGGCGAGAGGAGAGAGAGGGAGAGAGAGAGGAGAGAGAGAGAGAGAGAGAGAGAGATGCTCTGCGTGCTCTCGGCCCCCGCCCCGGTACGGGGTGGGAGGTGGGGGGAAAGGGGGGCACGGGGGGGAGGGGGGGTGAGGGGGGCGGTGTCCCCGCGGGCGGAGCCCGGTGCTCACCGTTGCAGCGATACTGCAAGTTGGACCAGATGATGTTCTCCTGGGAGAAGCAGAAGACCCCCAGCCGCCCCCCGCGCATGGTGGTGTCGATGATGACCCCGGAGTCAGCCACCAGCCGCGGGCCTTCGTACAGCCGCACCCTGCGGGAAGGGAACGGGCCGGCTGGTCACCGGGGGACCGGGACCCCACCGGGGCCAGCGTCGCGTATCCCGACCGGGGATTGCGCTGGGGGCCAGGGATGGATGGGGGCACCTGGGGGCATCGGGCTGGAGACGAGGCATCCCACCCCGACGTGGGATGGAAGGGGTGGGGGCACAGGACGGGGAACGGGTGCATCCCGCGGGATGGGGGTGAAGGGCGGGGGGGGGGGGGTACCCCGCCGGAGCTGGACCCCGTCCGGGGCCCCCCGCCGTGGCGGGGATGGAGCCCCCGCACCGCCCCCGTCCCGGCCCCGCCGCCTTTGTCGGGCGCTTTGCATGTGAAAGGCGCCGGCGGGGTCGCCATGGCGACGGGACAATGGCCGCGGGGGCCCGGCGGGGATGACGGGCTCGGCCCGCGGACCCCCCTTACCCACCCACGGGGGCTGCCCCGACGGGATCCTTAAAGGGGAAACGCTCCCGCGGCACCACCGGAGCAGGTGCCCTCCCCACGGCGGGGGGGGTCGGCCCACCGGGGCTGGAGTCCACCCCACGGCCAGCATCCTTCCCCCCACCCCACCACTGCCACACGCAGGGCTGGACAACCCCCATGTGTCTCCCCCCCAAATAACCGCCCCGTATCCTCCCCACCAAGGTGGTCCCACACCAAGGGGCACCACATCCCCAACAACCAGCATCCCACCCACCGCACTGGTGTGGTGCCATCAAGGCTGGAACCCCCCCCTCCTCCCACCACCACCACCACCACACCGGAGCCCAACATCCAACACCCTCCCCCTGCGCCATCACCAGAGCAGCCCCCGCCCCAGCAGCTTCCACATCCCCCCCCACCCCGGCCCCCGATACCGGACCCCCACTCACCTGATGTAGCCCACCTGGGGCCTGTGTGCCAGCTGCCAGCGGTAGGATGTCTTGTCCCTCCAGCCCACGTTGCGGGGGTCCTTCCAGAGCAGGCGGACGTGCTCGGGTGTGTGGCCCGTGTGCCACAGCGCGTTGCGCAGGTGCTCCCCGGGGCCCGTCGAGGACTTCACTGCCTGTGCGTACACGGGGCGTCATGGGGAAAGGGGGGGGGGTGATGACACCGTGCCCTCAGAGGGGGGACGACACCTGATGCGGCTCATGGGGTGGGCAGCACCCACCTTGAGCTGCAGCCCTGGCTCGGCCACGGCGCGGAAGGGGGTGGCCTGCCAGTAGGTCTGCTCCGTTTGCTTCCACATCACCACGTAGAAGCTGGCGCTGTCCTGGTAGCTGAAGATGAAGCCGGCGTAGTCATCATCAGTGACAGTGTTGACATGGAAGGTGCCCTCGAAGTCCACCCCATTGAAAGCCGTGTAGCCTACGGGCAGGCAAACGCTGCAAGGAGCCATCTCCCCCAGCACCCCGGCTCTCCCCAGCCCCACTGCTTCACCCTTCTGTGGGGCGAAGACCCAACCCTCACCCCACCAGCGCAGTGGGAGAGGAGTAGGGGGTCTGCCCCACAGGGTCCGCATGCAGGAGAACATCTCTTACCAACGGCCAAGCCCGGGTCACTGTTCATGGTCTGCACAATCTCCATGCCCTGGGGGTGGACAGTTGGGTGAGGGGCGTCCCCAGCATCCCTGGGGACCTCCCACCCCAGAAACACAGAGGGCAGCACCCACACCTGGTTGAGGACAACCCAGTTGGGGTCGATCTGGGCGTCCCCCTCGGGGTCGAGGATGACGGTCTGGTAGGCGCGGAAGTCGGTCAGCGTCACCTCGGCGCTCTCGGGGCACACGTCCAGCTGGTCCACCACCGTGTCGTTGTCAAAGTCCTCCTCACAGACGTCACCCACGCCGTTCCCTGGGGACACGCGGCCCGGTCAGCGCTGGACTGAGCCCACGTGGTTCCGATTCCTCCCGCACGCCCCGCGCTCACCGTCTGAGTCCTTCTGGTTGGGGTTGGGGATGAGGCGGCAGTTGTCTGGGCCAGGTGCCATGTAGTCAGGGATGCCGTCATTGTCATCGTCATTGTCACACTCATCCCCCAGCCCGTCATTGTCGGAGTCAAGCTGGGAGCTGTTTGGGATCTCGGCGCAGTTGTCCTTGGTGTCCTGATGCCCGTCCCCATCGCTGGGAGCAACGATGGGGTCAGAGCAGCACCGCAAACTGGGGGACCTGGCATCACGTCCCAGCACCCTTGCCGACCCCAAAGACCCCATCTGGGAATACGCCCCACCCTGAGACCCCTGCCTGGGAACCCAGCTCTGCCCCTGGGAGGGGACAGAATGGTGACCCCACAGCCGCACAGTCCCCACCTGTCCTCGTTGGTGTCACAGATGTCCCCTACCAGGTCGCTGTCCATATCTGTCTGGAGGAGACCAGAGCCCTAGTTCAGCAAACACCCCAGGGGCAAGGGGGCCCAGCCGTGCTGCAGGAGGACCCCCTCCCAACATGCTTCCGACCCCCATCTCCATGGCAAGACCCCCTGATCCCCCCGCCTGGCCCTGACCATACCTGAGTGGGGTTACTCATTTCAGGACAACTGTCACAGGCGTCCCCGACGCTGTCCTCGTCCCTGTCTGTCTGCAGAGGGTTGGGCACCTTGGGGCAGTTATCCAGCATGTTGGGAATCCCTACAACAAGGACAGCGCTGGGTGGATGCCCTCCTGTCCCCTCCCCAGCATCCCTGCTCCACACCCAACGAGTGGCTCACCGTCCCCATCGATGTCATTGTCACAAGCGTCACCCTCGCCGTTGCTGTCCGTGTCCCGCTGGTTGTTGTTGGGCACGTTCGGGCAGTTGTCACAGGCGTCCCCAAAGGAGTCGGTGTCCGAGTTCTGCTGGTCCTTGTTGGGGAAGAGCCGGCAGTTGTCCTGCAGGGAAGAGGATGGGGATGATGGTGTCGCCATGCCCGCCAGACACCGTCCCACAGGGTGGGAGGACATCTCCTCCAGCACATGAAGACCACCCCGCAGCCTGCCGACCCCTAGGAGAAGTATCTTGAGGGCACCA
This sequence comes from Rallus limicola, assembly GCA_022605955.1. Lineage (NCBI taxonomy): Eukaryota > Metazoa > Chordata > Aves > Gruiformes > Rallidae > Rallus > Rallus limicola. The sequence continues at coordinate 4,046,542 of JAKCOZ010000053.1, read as the reverse complement.
GCACTGAGCCAAGGGGAGAAGCCCTTTGCCCAGCGCTGTCCCCAGAGCCATAGGGAGTGTCCCATCCCCCCAGCACAGCCACCTCCACGTTCTTGATGCCATCCCCATCAGCGTCGTCATCGCACTGGTCCCCGATGCCATCATTGTCAGCATCTTCCTGCCCCGAATTCGGCGTCAGGCGGCAGTTGTCCTGCGGGCAGGGGCGATGTTGAAGATGGGGAGGGGATGAGCTCAGAAGCCCGGCATCCCCCTGCCCTTGCCCACCCTCCCTCCCCCCTCCCAGGAGCCCACCTGCTTGCAGTGCTTGTTATTGTCGATGCAGGGCAGGGGCTCGTCTGGGTAGCCATCAAGATCCGTGTCTTGCCCACACACGTTGCCGTTGCCAGCCCAGCCCACGTTGCACTGGGGGAAGAAGGAATCAGGGGCTGGGAAGCAGGACCAGCCGCTGCCTGTGCTGATACCCACCTCACCCCCCTTTCCCCCCTTGCTTCCCCAGCCTCCTGGCCCCGTCCCCCACTCACAGCACAGGAGATTTCCCCGTTCCTCTCGAACACGCAGAAGCCGTTGATGTCACAGGGGTTGGAGGTGGGAGTGCTGCAGGACCTCTGAGGGGCGCAGCCAGACGTCTGGTTCCCCACAAACCCGGTCTTGCAGGGACCACACTTGTAGGAGCCCTGGGAGAGACAGAGAGAGTGAGAGTGGGGCAGGGTTGGGATTAAGGGGTGCAGAGTAGCCCCTGGGTGCCGTGGGAAGGGGAGCGGGGTTCTCTGCTCACCAGCGTGTTGGTGCAGATGGAGTTGGGGTCGCAGCCCCCGTTGTTCCCATCGTTGCATTCATCGATGTCCGTGCAAACCTGCGAAGGGCCCAGGAGAAACCATCACCCACCGGCCCTGCGGCTCTACCCAGCCCTACCCCAGGAAAGCTGCCATCCCCCTGCGCACAGCATCACCCTCTGCCCATCCCCGCAGCTCCACGGAGCCCCGCGCTCCAGCACCCACTCACTTGCTTGCTGGCCCTGGCATAGTCCACCCCCACGCCGGAGACGGTGTTGCCCCGGTACCCCCGGGGACAGGGCTCGCAGCGGAACCCGGGCGCTGTGTTGATGCACTTGGATCCGGGGAAGCAGGGATTGGCATGAGCACACTGCAGCACAGAGAGGGGATGGACAGGAGGGCTTCAGCCCCCGCACGGCATCCCAGCAGCGCCCTTCCCTGGCTCTATCTGGAGAGGGGGGGGATCCATGGTCTGAGCTGGGGCTCAGCCATCACCCCGCTGACCCCTCCTCCTTGGGAGGGCACCCACCTCATCGATGTCAGCACAGTGGGTACCGTTGCCCTCCAGCCCCGGCGGGCAGGGCCCGCAGCGGTACCCAGGGTACTCGTACGTCTCCATGCAGTCGACGCCGTTAAAACACGGGTTGGGGTTGCAGCGGGACCGGTGCTCGTGGAAGCCTGAGGAGAACAAGGGCAGGACGGGGAAGAGGGGGGGGAGTGGTTGTGTGAGATGGGGTGGCCCTTTGCCCACCCACCCACCCCCAAAATGGGACCGGTGCCCACGCCGGCACTCACCGCAGACCTGGCACTCCATGATGGTGTTGCGGATCAGGGACATCTCCTTCACCTGCGAGGCAGTGAAGCATGGAGCAGCAGGGAGGGGTTAGTGTACGGACTGGCACCCCAGGTACACCCAGACCAGGGACAGCCAAAATACCCTCACACCCCCCTCTTTCTGTCTCACCTGGTCCCTAATATCTTCCCGCAGCTCAGTCAGGACCTGGTTGAAGAGGGTCAACTGCGTGACCAGAGCCTTGGTCTGCTCGCCTGCCAGGAGCGGAAAGGACAAAGTCAGCCCTGGGACAGATGCAGCCAGCTGTGGGCTGGGATGATCTGCCCCCCTCCTCCTTTCCCCCTCTCCCAGCACAGAACTGGGAGGCCAAGACAGCCCATCCTCATCCTCTCCAGTCCTCACACGACCCCCAACCCTTCTAACTCATTCCACACCCCAAAATCCAGCCCGTCCCAGGGGCTGTGCAGGTATTTGGGGCACCGCAACAGACTGGGGAGGGTCTTCTGCCCCCATGGAGCCCTGGACACCAGGGAAAGGGGGAAGGGGAGCAGGAACTTACCCAGGATGGAGGCCAGTGCACTTGTCACTGCAAGGAGAGAGACGAGGGATTACTGGGCTCAGCACGGTCAGGACACGCAGAGCATGGGAGGTGTCCCCCCACCTTTGTGGGTTCCCCCACCTTTGTGGGGACACCTGGACCAGGAGAGGCAGGAGCATCTCTCCGTGTGGCGCACTGTTCACCTCCCAGCTCCGCAGATGGGTGGCCCTGGGGGTTACCTGCGCTGTGGATGGACTCGTCCCCTTGGAAGGGGCACTCGCTCAGCGCCCCGACGCGGCTCATGGACCCTCCCAGGATCAGCTTCATGGACTCCACAAACCCCTAAAGTACAAGGGGAGAACATCAACCACCGGGCAACTGCCTGAGGCAGGGAGGAGGAGGAGGATGAAGAAGAAAGAGGGGGAATTCTGGGCTCCGAGGCGGTCCCCGTGCTCACCTGCATCCTCTGGTACGCCTTCTGCCCTGTGCGCACCTCGATGGACTCCACCTCTGCCAGGGGGATCTCAGAGAGCTCGGGCAGCCCCACGCTGGAGTCCATCTGCTTGCAGTCCACATAGAGCTCCACGCTCAGCATGTCCCCGCGCAGCCCGCTCAGCCGCACGATCACCGAGTGGCTCTGCCCATCTGCCACGTGCGCGTGCTGCAGGTTGACCGAGTGCAGCTTGTTGTCTTCCCTCAGGTAGCGCACCAGGACTGCGGAGAAGCGGGAAAGGGGGGGGGGGGTCAGCTCTCCCCTAACCACCACCATCAACCCCCTCCCCACCTTCCCATAGAATCCCAGCCTGGTCTGGGTTGGAAGGGACCCCAAGGGTCACAGAGCTCCAACCCCCCTGACACAGGCAGGGACACCAACCTCCAGGCCTGGAGCTACACAAGGTTGCCCAGGGCCCCAGCCAACCTGGCCTTGGACACCCCTAGGGATGGGGCACCCACCCCTTCTCTGGGCAGCCCCTTCCAGCCCCTCCCCACTCTCTCTGCACAGAACTTCCCCCTAAGATCTCCTCTCACCCTTCCCTCCTCCAGCTTCACTCCTTGTCCTGCCAGTGTTGATTCCGATCTGCACCCCACTTCTCCCCCACGGAACGTGGGCTCCGTTCCTCTCCAAGCATCAGGGTGAGACATCCCCACCGCAGGCAGACACCCACCCACCTTTGTTGATTTTCCCCACCACGGAGACCTCCAGCCACCGTGTGTTGTCCTTCTTGGAGTAGAGGCCAAAGAGGGTCCCCCCTTGTTTGGGGGGCAGGCGGAAGGTGGACAGGAGGTAAACATCATTCACCGTCAGGAGCTCCATCCGGATCTTGTGCGTGACGCTGGCCATCTGCCTGGCCTCGCTCACCATCAGCAGGTCGATGACTGTGGGGACAAGGACCCGGGGTGGGGGTGTGTGAGGGGGTTGGGGGGTGGGGGAAGGGGGGTGTCACGTCCTGACCGGCAGCCGTGGGTGCATTCATGCCCGGTATGGTCAACCCGCTCACACCCAGGGGATGGGGGTGGCCCTGGACCACCGAGCTCCTCCCCGGGGGAAGGGGGGTGTTTGCGGAGGGGGGGATAGGGGGGTACCACGGATGCCCGGTCCGGTTCTCTGGAAAACCCGCTCACACCGAGGGGATGGGGGTGGCCCTGGACGGCCGGGTCACCCCCCGGGGGATGGAGGGTGTTTGGGGGGTGGGATGGGGGGGTACCGGGGAAGCCCCGGGAGCTCCGGGCCCCGCCCAGCCCCGACCCCGCGCGGTGGCGCTCCAGGACCGGCGGCCGCCCTGAGACGAGCCCGGGGAGCCTCCGCCACCGGCGGGACCGGCGGCTCGGGGAGGACCCAGCTGTGCGTCCCCTGCCCGGACTCTGCTCCGCTCCCCCGTGCCGGAGCCGGGGGTTCCCCCACAGCGCCCCGCCGGCCCCGAGCATCCCTCGGCAGGGCTGGGAGAGCCCGGCCCGGCCCGGCGACATCGCGCAACGGGGTCGGAGCTCGCCTGGAGCTGCGGGGGCAGCGCGGAGCCTGCCCCGGGACCGGCCCCCGGCAAACGGCGCAGCGGAACCGGGACCGACCCTCGGCACCGGCCCGGGTTGCTCCGGGGATGCGGGGTGAGCCCGGTCCCGCCGCCTCACGCGTTCCCGACTGCTCCGTGCAACCGCACCGGGCAGACCCGAAGGATCCCCGGCACCGGGGCGAGCCCCAGCCGCGCACCGCGGCCCCGGGAGCCCCCTCGCTGACCGGAGCCCTCCCGCCGCACCGAGCCGGCATCGTCGGCACCGGCGTCCAAGCGGGGCCGGTGGGTCCCTGTCCCGAGTTGCCCCCCCCGCCCCCAGCCGACCCCGGGGGGGAGCGAACGTCCCTCTCCGTCCCCTCCCGTTGCCCGTCCCCCGCTGCCGGGGAGAGCAGAGCCGCTGTCAGCGGCCCCTGGACCGGGGGGAACGGCGCGGGGAGCCCCCGGTTGGCGGCAGGGGGGAGAGGAGGGGGCAGCGGGGAGAGGAGGGGGGTCGGGATGTCTCCAGCCGCCGCGTCCCGGTTGGCAGCCGGCCGGGAGCCCCGTCCCGTCGGGGCCGCCCCGGTGCCCGTGCCGGTAGCAGCCTCGCCTTACCTTGCAGCCCGGGGCGAGCCGCTCCGGCGGCTCCCAGCAGGAAGAGCGCCAGAAGCGCGCCCAGCGCCGGGCCCCCCGCGGCCGCCGGTGCCCCCATCGCCGCCGGTACCGAACGGAGAGCGGCGGGGCGGGGTGGCGCGGACGGGGAGGGGCCGACACCGCCGGCGAGGAGGAAACAAAGAGCCGTCAATCACGGCCGCGCATCCCGGGGATCCCGGCGGGCGCTCCGCACCGGCGGCCCGGCTGCAGCTCCGCCGGCGGAGAGGGGAGGAGCGCGGAGCACCGGGCCCGGGAGCGACCCACCGGGGGGGGGGGGGGACCGGCCCCGGCTCTCCCCGCCCCCGGCGCAGCTCCCGCTCACAGAAATCGAGTGTGGCAGGCGCCGGTTCACCGGGAGGTCAGGCAGTCTGGGGCCGCCTTTCTGCCAGCCGGGGCTGTCCCAGCAGTACCGGAGCATCCCAGTCCAGCCCGGGAGAACCGACGGGATGCCGCACGCCGGGATGCCGGTCACCCGGGCCGGGCGGAGCTTGCCCGGTACGGGAAGAGGAGCCGGTCCGAGCCCCGGGACGACTTAACGAGCTCATCCCGGGAGCTCCTACCCCTCCTCTCCGGGGAAGGCGAGCGGGGCAGTGCCTTCGGGGCCGTTCCGTCGGAATCCTCCGGGATGCTCCGGGGGCCCGATCGAGCCTCTCCCCGCTGAGCACCAGCCAAGGCGGGGCGGGGAGGGGGGTGAGGGGGGCGGGTGGAACGGGCGGGCTGCGGCCGTGTTTACTCCTGTTTCCCCCGGCTCCATAACAACGGGCCGGGCCCGAGCCCAGCCTCGCTTCCCCCCGGGCCCGACCCCGCGCCAGCGGCTCCGGGAGGGACGGGACGGGACGAGGCCGGGGTGGGGGGGGTGAAGAAGAAGGATGCGGCTTTCGCTCCGTCCCGTCCCCCCCCCCGCCGCCCCCGTTCGCTTCCCATGGAAACGTGCGGGACGAAGGCGGCGGGAAGAGCGGCCGTGGCGGGGATGGAGAGTAGCCGAGGGGGGGGGGTCCCCGCCGCAGCGGCCCCGGGCACCGGTACCCCGGGTGCCGCCCCGCCGCGGGGGCGGGCGCAGCCGGGCAGTGTGGTTCCGGGGCGGGCGGAAGATGGCGGCGCCCATGGAGCTGTTCTGCTGGGCGGGGGGCTGGGGGCTGCCCTCGGTGGACCCGGACTGCCTGGCCGTGCTGGTGAGCGGCGGGGAGGGGGGAGAGGGGCGGCGGGGTCCGGGGAGGGAGGGGGTGAGGGGTGGGGAGCGGGGCTGGGCCCGGCTGAACCCCCCGGCCCCGCTCTCGTCTCCCGCAGACCTACGCGCGGTTCACGGGGGCGCCGCTGAAGGTGCACCGGGTGAGCAGCCCCTGGAGCAGCCCCTCCGGTAAGCGCCCGACCAGGGCCCCGCCGGCACCGGCACCGCGCTGTGCCCCGGCTCACTGCACCCCCCCCGCTGCCCCCGCCCCACTGCCCCCACCCCCACTGCCCCCCCCTCGCTGCTTCCTTACCCCGTCGCACCCTCCTGCCCCACTGCAGCCCCCCCCCCACTGCCCTCCTGCCCCATTGCAGCCACCCCCTGCCCCATTGCATCCCCCCCACTGCCCCCCTGCCCCATTGCAGCCACCCCCTGCCCCATTGGAGCCCCCCCACTGCCCTCCTGCCCCATTGGAGCCCCCCCATTGCAGCCTCCTGCCCCATTGCAGCCCCCCCCCCACTGCCCCCCTGCCCCATTGCAGCCCCCTGCCCCATTGCAGCCCCCCCCCACTGCCCTCCTGCCCCATTGCAGCCCCCCCCCCACTGCCCTCCTGCCCCATTGCAGCCCCCCCACTGCCCTCCTGCCCAATTGCAGCTCCCTGCCCAATTGCAGCTCCCTGCCCCATTGCAGCCCCCCCCCACTGCCCTCCTGCCCCATTGCAGCCCCCTGCCCCATTGCAGCCACCCCCTGCCCCATTGGAGCCCCCCCACTGCCCTCCTGCCCAATTGCAGCCTCCTGCCCAATTGCAGCCCCCTGCCCCATTGCAGCCCCCCCACTGCCCTCCTGCCCCACTGCAGCCTCCTGCCCAATTGCAGCTCCCTGCCCCATTGCAGCCCCCCCCCACTGCCCTCCTGCTCCATTGCAGCCCCCTGCCCCATTGCAGGCCCCCACTGCCCTCCTGCCCCATTGCAGCCCCTGCCCCATTGCAGCCCCCCACACTGCCCCCTGTCCCATTGCATCCCCGTCCCATTGCACCCCTGCATTGGCCCCTGCCCCACAGCCCCTGCCCCAATGCACCCCCCTCTCTGCCCGCAGCACTGCCCCCTGCCCCATTGAAGCCTCCCCCGCCCCATTGTACCCCCTTGCCCCGTTGAACCCCTGCACTCCCCCACACCCACTGCATCCCCCTCCACTCCCCTGCCCCCCCCTGCTCCACTGCAGCCCTGCACTGCCCATCCCCACCCCACGGCAGCCCCCACTGCATCTGTGCCCCATTGCACCCCCTTCCCCATTGCACCCCCATGCCCACCACCTGTCCCATTGCACCCCTTCACTGCCCCCCTGCCCCATTACACTCCCCTTGGCTTATTGCCCCCCCCCCATTAACCACCTCCACTCCACTGCACATCCCCTGCCCCTTTGTACCCCACCTTATCTTACTACCCCCCCCTTGCACCACTCCACCCTTCCCAATTCATTGCCTCCTCCCCATCCCATCCCATCCCACGCACCCACCCTGTTGCACCCCCCTGCCCCACCACTCACCCCACTGCCCCCCCCCCCCTTCCCAGCACACTCCCTGTGTCCCATCTTCACCCCCTCACCCCTTGGGTCACCATCCCCCCTGCCCCACGTGCCTCTGCCTCATGCCCCTTTGCCTGAGCGGGGGCAGGGGGGGGACGGGGACGTGATGACCCTTCATGCCAGCACAGCACCCCCCCCGCCCAGTGGGGTGGCACCACTGCTGCCCACAGCCACCCCCCCTGTCTGTCCCTGCCCTCAGGGCGCCTGCCTGCGCTGAGGACGCACGATGAGGGCACCATCTCCAAAACACAGCAGATTATCACCCACCTCAGGAAACAGGTAAGTGGGGAAGGGGGGGGGGAGAGCAGCAGCGAGGGGCTGGAGGGGCACCAGACCCCCTCCCTGGGAAGGAGGGAGCTTGCCCTTCCGTGCTGTTCCTCCCAGGGCAGGATTGGTGCTGCTGCCCGCGCCGGCTCAGGCGTGTTGCCTTGGCTCTGCAGAAGTACAACGCCGACTATGACCTGTCGGCCACCCAAGGAGCTGACACGCTGGCCTTCGTGTCCCTGCTGGAGGAGAAACTGCTGCCCGTGCTGGTGGGTCCCCATGGGACCTCTGGGAATGTCGGAGGGAGGATGGGGGGGGTGGGTGGGGGGGGTGGATGGATGGGTGAGGGGCTTGATGGATGCGGGGGTGGATGGGTGGGGGAATGGATGGATGGGGGGGGTGGGTGGATGGGGCTGTGGATGGATGGATGGGGGAATGGATGGATGGGGGGATGTGGATGGGTGGGTGGATGAGGGGGTGGATGGGTGGGGGGGTGGATGGGTGGGGGGCTGGATGGCTGGATGGATGGGGGGGTGGATGGATGGGGGGGTGGATGGATGGGGGGACGTGGATGGCTGGATGGATGGGGGGGTGGGTGGATGGGGGAGTGGATGGATGGGGGGACGTGGATGGCTGGATCGATGGGGGGGTGGGTGGATGGGGGGGGTGGATGGGTGGGGGGGTGGATGGGTGGATGGATGGATGGGTGGACGGACGAGGGCTGGACCTGCTCCGCAGAGCCATGCCGGTGGGCTCAGGAGAACCAGAGGCTGTAAGTCTTGGGGTGGTCTGGAGCATCGTTAGCAGGGATGTGGGTCCTGGGGGTTGTTTGGGCAAGGTTGGGGTCCTTCTTTGTCCTCTGGAGCAGCTGGTGTTGCGCCCGGGCTCCGCGGTCCCACCCGAAGGCTGTGGCTTGGGCACTGGACTCCCTTGCGCTGCAGATCCACACGTTCTGGGTGGATGGGAAGAACTACGTGGAGCTCACGCGCAAGTGGTACGCAGAGACCATCCCTTTCCCCCTCAACTTCTTCCTGCCCAACTGCATGCACAAGCAGCACCTGGAGCGGCTCCAGCTCCTCTGGGGAGACGGGTACATGGAGGATGAGGAGAAGCTGGAGAAGGAGGTGAGAGGATCCCACCTGGGTGCAGGTGGGTGCTGGGAGGGACCCGTGTGAGGCTGAGTTCTTAAGCAGGGTCTGGGATTGACCTCATCTTGAGCGTGCCCCCCCCCCCCTTAGCACTGAGATGGGGAGAAGGGGGGTGCCAACCCTCTGTCCTCCTCCTCCAGCTCTACCGGGATGCTCGGGAATGCCTGACGCTCCTGTCCCAGCGCCTTGGCTCTCAGAAGTTTTTCTTTGGAGACTCGTAGGTGGTCGGGGGGGGGGAGGACATACACCCCAAACTCAGCCTCAGTCCCACTCCCCCCTCAAATCCTCCCCTCAAGCCCTCCCCAGGAGGAGCTGCTTGCCTTTCCTTTGGTCGGGGGGGCTCAGGCAATGCTTCCACGGTGGGGGGATGGCTTGGGATGGGGACAGGGTGACCCAGGGGTGGGTCTCTGTGCCCCCAGGCCCGCCTCCCTCGATGCCTTCGTCTTCAGCCGCCTGGCGCCACTCCTCAAGGCGAAGCTGCCCAACGGGAAACTGCAGCAGCACCTCAAGTCCCTGCAGAACCTGTGCAACTACTGCACCTCCATCCTCAGCCTCTACTTCCCCTGGGACGGAGGTGAGAGGTGGCTCCCTGCCTCACCCCGCGGGCTCAGGGGGACCCAGCTCCCATCCGCACCCTGTCTCTGTGACCCCCATCCCTTCTCCCCTCCTCCTCAGGGGAGCCCCCGGCCAGTGCCCCGCGGGTGGTGGGTGCCGACGGCGGCGAGGCAGAGGATGACCCCCACAAACGGCGCAACCAGGTGCTGTCGGTGCTGGTGGGGCTGGTGGCCATGCTGGGCTACGCCTTCCTCAGCGGCATCGTCTCCATCCAGCGCGGTGGCGCGGGGACAGCTGGCCGCCAGCCCATCGCCTTGGAGGAGGACGAAGAGGAGGAGGAGGAGTGAAGAAGAAGAAGAAGAGCTGTGTGGCTGTTACTCCTTTGGTCCTTGGGACTGTTTTTACTCTGGGAACGTGGCAGCATCGCCCTCCCTGCGCTCCGTGTCGCGCTGGGAATCGCAGCCCTCTGCGCCGGCGGCGTGCGTGCCACGCCAATAAACCTTCTCATCGTTCCACCAAGCTCAGGGCCCTTCCCCGTTTCCCCAGTTGTGCAGGCTGGAGTGTTGGCCCCAACATCGCACCCCCGCCTCCCCATCTTCCCCTCAGCCCCCAGTCTTGGGCCTCTCTGCGCACAGGGTGAAGGGGGCTTTTACATTCCCTGAAGCATCCGATGGCATCTCAGCTGCATCCCACCGTGGCCGCTGGCACGAGTGGCCTCCGAGCTCCCCCCTTCTCCCCCCTGCTTCCCCAAACTGCTGGTTCTCCTGTGCCACCGGGTTGGGGATGGTCCTGGGAGGGTGCTGTGGGCTGGGGGGTGCCTGGAGCTCAGCTCCCCGCTGGAGCTGGGATTCCTCCCGTGCTCCCAGCCTCTGCTGCATTCCTCGCTCTGCGCCTGCCAACACCAGGGAGTTCCTTGCAGCTGCCACTGCCAAAAATACACCCCCCCCCACCCACCCCCCCCAACATCGAAGCAGCGAGCGCAGCATCCGCGAGTGGCATCCAGCAGCATCCACCTCAGCACCAACGTGCCCCAGCAGCGCAGTGGCGGTCCTTTGGGACACCCCTGTCTTGGGCTTCACCCTCCCTGACCTCCCCCCCACCCCCCTCTCCCCCCACCCCATCCCCAGGGCTGGCCGTGCCGCCGCGGTTTCCTCTGGCCCTCGCCAGAGTGGAAAAGCGGCGTGGAGCCAGGCCGGCGTGCGTGCTGGGCCAGGCCGGCTGCCGTGCAGCACACAGCCCTTGCTTGTTCCACCGCCACCACCATCCTGGCATCGCTGCTGCGGGTGCTATTTGAGGGGGGGAGGCAGGGAGGGATGGTAGTGACTCCCCATCCGTGTAACTCAGGAGGGTGTTGCATGGGGAGCAGAGCTGCGGTGCTGGGCACAGCCGCAGAGCCTCCCCCCCCCCCCCCCCCCCCCCCCCATGCTGCCCCAGTTCGAGGGGCCCCAGTGGGAGGGGGATGACTCAGTACAGCCCCCCCATCCCCTCCCCCCCTGTGCCCGCTCCCCCATAACGTCACTGGGGAAGTATGTGCCCGGCGTTCCCGGTTCCCATTAGCCGGGGAGGCCCGGTGGCTGCTCCGGCAGGAGAAACCGCAGCGTGTGGCCGCCTGCCTGGACCAGGCCCAGAAGCTGGAGCTGCTGACGTCAGGCCCTGCGCTAAATCCCAGCCATGGGTCCAGGCTGCTGCCAGCTCCAGGGCCCTTCCAGCCTGGGATGGGCAGGGAGGATGCTGCTGAGGGGGGATAACACCCCTTAGGGTGATGCATCCATGTGCTGCCCCCACAGTCCCCAAGGAACCCCAAGGAAAGGTGGGAAGGAGCCCGTGGGGGCTCACCCCACATCCCTCCGGCACTGATGGCAGCGGGCACACAGGCCAGGTTGTAGAAAACCTGTTTATTTTTATGAAAACCATCTAAAAAAGAGTAGATGTCGTGGCCCTGCAGCTCAAACATATCCCCCCCGGGGTGGGGGGGCTGTGCTGCAGATCTGGCCCTCCAGCTCCCTACCAGCACCACACTCCTGCTGCTGGTACCTCCCTCCGTGCTAAGCTGGCTGCTTCCACAGGAAGGTCTGGATGGAGTCGCTGGGAGCCATGGCCTCGATGAAGCCGACCCGTGGGTCTGAGATCCCAAAGGACACGTCCACAGGGGAGCTGCGGGGACAAGAGAAGGGATGTGGGTTGAGGAAGGGGGAGCCAGGCTTTGAGCTGGGGAGAGGGGGGTTTGAGCTGCTTACCGGTTCAGGACCACCAAGACAACGGCGCCGTCAGGGCGCAGGAAAGCCGAGTGCTCCAGGTCACACCAGCGGCACTTCTTGGTGACAGCCAGCCCCACGCGCTGCGAGCCCTCAGGGATGAACTTGCTGCAGGCAGAGGAGTGGGACAGGATCATGAAACCCCCCCCGACCCTCGCTCCGGCTCTTGGACCAACAGCAGCACCTGAGACCCCCCACCCCATCCTTGACCCACCTGAAGTGCCCCAGGTGGTAGAACATGGGCTGCTTGTAGAAGACATCCTTGCTGCTGTCCACGATGACGGGGCTGTCCACGTAGTTCTTGCTCCAGTTGGGACCCCCCTCCATGTCCAGGGCCAGATTCCAGTCAGTCCAGCCTGTCACATAGTTGTTGAGGTTCTACGGGACGGGTGACAGTGCTGAGCTGTGGGCCGATACCAGGGGGTGGAGTGTGCACCAGCAGCCCCCAAACCCAGCCATACCGACAGGATGCTGTGGCTGTACTTGCTCCCACGGTCCCAGCCACCCAGCACCACCCTGGGCTCCCAGAAATAGGAGCCGGTGGAGGCTTCCGTGGAGAGGAGGAAATAGTTGGGGAAGAGGTGATGGGTGATGGAGAGTGTGAGGTCGATGGGCGCCAGGAAGTCCAGGTACCAGTGGATGCCGATGCCACTGATGTAGCTGGCGGCCACGGGGTCTTTGAGAACCTGGCAGGAGATAGGAGTCACGGCCTGCACCAGTGCCCAGGGTTGGAAGAGCCTCTGTGGGGCCAGGAGAGCTGCTGTGGGGACTCACCACCTGGGCCCAGTATGGCAGCATCACCCTCTGGTCGTCCAGGATGATGAGCTGGACGTTACTGTGGGAGCTGTTGGCCAGCGCAGGGCCCAGGTCCTGCGCGATGAAGTCCCGCTGATGCTCGGGGGAGAAGCCCAGGCACTGGAAGGGGTAGAAGACAATCTCGCCGGCCGTGGGCTCATTCCCTGCTGTCACTGCCCAGAAGGTCAGGTTGTGCTTGGCGTATTCATCCAGGAACCTGGCACAGGGCAGAGGGTGAGCGGGTTGGTTGCCACATCCCCAGCGCCAGGCATCCCCAGTGCCCCAGAACTGGCATCCCCATCACCAGCATCCTGAGCACCCGCATCCCAGGCATCCCCAGCGCCCTCGGTGCTCGCAGCCCCTCACCGTATGAAGTACTTGGCCCAGGCCTGGTGGTACTTGTCCCCAGGGCTGCCCTTGAGCGTTCCCCTCCCTGTCATCGCACCGTTTGTCTTCATCCAGACTGGGGAGGTCCAGGGGCTGGCGTACAGTGAGAGTGGGCGTTTGGCCACTGCCTGGGCTGCCTGGAGGATGGGGATCTGGGGAGAGGTGGGATGGGGGGAGAAGAGGAATGAGGGGAGAAGAAGTGGGATGGGGGGGAGAGGAGAAGTGGGATGGGGGGGGTGGAGAAGTGGGATGGGGAGGGTGGAGAAGTGGGATGGGGAGGGTGGAGAAGTGGGATGGGGGAAGGAGAAGTGGGTTGGGGGAAGGAGAAGTGGGATGGGGGAAGTGGCATGGGAGAAGCTTTCTGGATCCACCCAGCACCCAGAGACAAGTCCTCTCCCTCTCCTCCAGCGGGAAGGTGCTTCCCTTCTCCATCCTGTCCCACCCCAGCCCGCAGTCTCACTGCCTCAGGCTGACCTTCATCCGCGTGTCTTCCTCGGTCAGGTTGAAGTGCTTCAGCTCAAAGTCGCCCTCGGCATCAGCGTAGGTGTACAAGCGGACGGAGAAGTCCGTGCTGGCCATGGGGACGCGCACCAGGTTGTACTCGATGCCTGGGGACAGGGTTGGGGGGGAAGGGGGGTGACGGACATCTCCTGCAGCCCCTCACCCCACCTTCCAGCAGCCTCCCAACCCCTCGGCACAAGTCCCAGCACCCAAACCCGGAGTGGCTGGACAGACGGGTCCCCACTCCCTGCAGCATCGCCCTGCCCCGAGCTCACCTTCCTCGGAGAAGTAGGAGCGCAGCAGGTGGTTCTGGGCATCCTTGGAGAGGGACTGGATGTTGATGGCAGCCGAGTCGGTGACGGAGCCACCAAAGCCCTTCACCTTCTGGTACCGCTGCGCCGTGTCCAGGGTGAGATGGAAATCTGCAGCAGGGGGGAGGGAGGGACGGGACAGACACATGGACAAACAGCATCACACAGGCTGCTCAGGGACAGGCTGCCTTCCCCGGCGCGAGGCAGGTGTCTGGGCACGGTGGGTACCTGGGCTCTGGGCATTGTGCTGGAAGCTCCCCTGGCTGCGCTCCAGCCGCTTGCCGGCCTTGCTGCTCTCGTACTTGACGTAGGTGCCGGGGGCCGGCAGGACCAGCGGGTCCAGCGTGTCGCAGTACGTGGCGCTGCAGGCGCACACCAGAGACCCGTGCCCGAAATCCCTGGCGTCACAGGGACGGCCACCTGCAGCAGGAGGAGAATCCAGTCAAGAGCCAAGAGCAGGACCCAGCTCACCCCTTTCACCCACCACAGATGCTGACCACCCCCCCCTGCACCTGCCTCCATGGCATTGCCACCCTGAAGTGCCGACCACCGAGCCCCCTATTTTGGGAGAGGTCACCGCTTACCTGCTGCCTGTGATGCTGCCTGCAGCAGCAGGAACCAGCCCAGGATGCCAGAACAGCCCAGCCCCATGGCACCTTCACTGCAGCTCGGCTCGGGGGGGATGCTGGGGGCAAGAGCAGGCACTGGGGGCAGGGCAGAGGGTGTCAGTGACCCGCTCCTCATGCCCTGTCCCAGTGCCGCACGAGGACAGAGACTCAGTGGACCCCTTGCATTCCCATGCCCAGGATTCTTGGGGACCAACCCCTGCCATGCCAGGGCTGAGCCCCCACTGCCCTCCCTGCTCCCCACAGCCCCAGCCCAGTGCTTGCCATGCCTTATACCCCAGTGCCCACGGATGGCTCTGGCCATGCCCCAGCCCCACAACCCCCCAGCCTGGCGTTCCCAGCCACCCACGCTGGTCATACCCAGCGGCTCAATTCACTCCCATCGCCTCCCACACCTTCTCCCTCCCTCCTTGCTCATCTGATGGCTGTGCTGGGACATGCCATGCCGTGCCGTGCCATGCTGTGCCATGCCACGGTGGAGAGCCAACAGCCCCGAACCCTACTGACACCACAGCCGGAGCAGATTGGGGCTCAAGCCCCTGGCACAGAGGGGTCCCCTGGTTCCTCACTGTCCCACCTTGCCCTGTCCTTCCCCCAGTGCCAGGCGAGGACCCACTCCAGGAGGGTGCAGGAGGAGCTGCCGCTGCCCCTTGGGATGTGGGTGCCCCAGGCAGGGGGATGTGATGTTGGGATGAAGCCAGCTTGCTCTTCCCTGGCACCGTGCGGGATGGGGATGGGGACCAGGCTGGCTGTTCCATACCCACCACCTCCTGCTCCCTGCCTGGGGATGATGCCATCAGCATCACCAGCATGGCCTCAGCAGGGTTTTACTCTCCAGGACCATCCCCAGAAGCTGCTCCAGACCCAGGGACTCACCTGCTGCCTGAAATCCCTCTCGCAGGTCTCGGCTGGGAGCGGGTGGCAGGACCTGCTTGCCCAAGGTCCTGCGTGGTGGGAGGGGACAGGCGTCTGGTGGAGCAGGAAAGGTGAGTCCAGGAGAGGAGCAGCTCCTGGGACTCCTGAGGGTTTGGAAGAGGAGCCCCGGGGAGGATTTTGCAACTCCCTGAGAACTTTCAACACTCAATTCACAGAGCTTTCCCAAAACCCATCCTGACTGCTGGAGGGAAGCAGGGGGGATGGGGGGGTGGTGGGGGTTGGGATGCCCACACGGGACCCCCTGCAGCCATCCTGCCCAGCCCCACTTCTCCCCTTCCAAAGACCAGCCCCCCCACCCCAGAAGCTGCCTGTTTCCCCCCTCAGTGCACCCTTGTGCTTGGCTGTGCCCACACATCCCTTCTCAGCCTCTGAGTCCCACCCAGCAGCGCCCTGGCTTTGCCGCAGGGACCCACACGTGGCTCCTGGCTGCACCAGCTGCATCCCTGCCATGGGCATCCCCTGCCATGGGTGCAGCTGGGCTGAAGGGATGCTGTCTGTCGTGGGGGGGAGGGGGGAACGCTGTTTGTCTGTCAGGGGTCCTGCTTGCTGTGGGTCCCCACGCTGGAGCCACATGCCCTCAGCCAGGCTGGGTGGAGCAGGCTGTGGCAGTTTATTGTCTGCAAAACAAGTCCAGGCTCCACACCGTCTAATTTGGGAATCCTTCCTAATTGCAGGTACCTGCCCATCAGGAGGAACGGGACGGCAGGGGGCGGGGAGTGGGGGGTGGGGGGGGCACAGCCCTGGGACAGACAGTGTCTGCCCAGGTACCGCAATGATGGAGCGGCCCCCACCAGAGCAAGACCCCCCCAACCTTCCCTAACCCAGGCTGCAGGTGTTGGGGGTAACCCTCCTCCCCCCCAGCCTTGCCCCCATCCCCTCACACCCACCCTGGGGCCGCAGCGTCCCTGGGCTGGATGGAAGGTACCAGCCCCACGCTCCAGCTGCGTTTCCAGATGTTCAGGGAGCGCAGAGCCCACCCAGAGGGGCTGTGCCGATGCGTCCCTAGGCGCTGCTGAACATCTGGGGGTGCTGGGGGGAGGGGGGAGCCTGAGGGGGGGGGCTGCCTTCCTGCATGGCAGAGCTCTACACGCCTTGGAAAGCCCAGAGCTACCCAGGACCACCGATAAAAACACAGGATGGAGCTGGATCCGGGCGCTGCCTTGTCCCTGCGCTCCCAGAAAACAGCTGTTAAACCTCTTCTTTTTTTTTTTTTTTCCTGATTTTTTGCTTTTTTGGGTTGGTTTTTTTTTTCCCTTTTCCCCTCCTCTCCCTTTTTTTTCCCTGAACATCAGCAACTCCACCGCTCACACACGCCGGGGGAGTTTGCCAAGGAGCTCTCTGGCTTTCTCATTCCAAGACTTCAAAGCTGCTGGTAACGTTCCTGAAGGCTGGAGCGAGGGAGCAAATACCACAGCTGGTATTTAAAGAGAGCAAACAGGGCGGCCAGGTAATTGCAGGCTGCCAGCTTGATGGAACAACCCCCCCCTCTGTCCGTCCCCCAAAGAATAGAGGGGAGTCTGTCCGGCGGACGGTGGCGTGAGGTCTGGAAGTGATGGCATCAACCTCCTGCTTCCTCGAGGGTGGCTGGTTGGGGAAGTTACTCAGGGTCTCCTACAGCACCAGCCCTGGAGCAAGGGGAGGTTTGGATTTAAAAATATCCTCTGTGTGGTGGTGATGATGATGATGGTGGTGATGGCGGTGGTGGTGATGGGCTGGGGAAAACCATCGGCGCATCTGAAACGAATCAAGGGCTGGAGGCTGCAGCAGCTGCGGCGATAAACACGGCAGGCCCTGGGGATGACGGAACCCTCCAGAGCACCCCTGGCCCTGCACCGCCTCTCCGAGGGGAAGGGAAAGAACCCAACCCCTGAACGATTTCCGAGAGCGCAGAGGAAACGCTGACGGAGACGGCGCATACCGGAGGGAGCGCGTCACGGCTTTACTTGGCGCCCGAGACACACGCGAAGGTTTCAAGGGAGCCACGTGTGGAAGCGTGGTCCAGGAGATGGGGCAGCAGGAGATTTCGGGGCGGGGGGGGGGCGGTGGAGTGGGGGACACACACACACAGATACAGGGGAGTGCCAGCAGCAGCTGTGCTGAGCGCCCAACACCAGGAGCAGACACGGACCCTCGTGTAGGGGCAGGACCCTGGGTCTGTACCATCCCCAGTTATGGGTATCACTGGGGAAGGATGCTGGGGAAGGGGTAGGGGATGAACTGAACCCCCCAGAGACTCCCTACCCCCCCCCCTGCCCCCAGCCACACAGCCCCATCACTGCTGCCGCCACAGGTAGGTCTGGATGGAGTTGGCTGGAGCCACGGTGTCGATAAACCCAACGGCGGGGTCCTGGATCCCAAAGGACACATCCCAACCGAACCTGGGGGCAAGAGGAGCTGAGCAGGTCCAGGGTGGGGGCAGAGCATCCCCTCGCTCCCCTCGCCAGGGCTGCTCTGCTGACCTGTTAAGTACCACCAGGACCAGGGTCCCATCGGGGCGCAGGACAGCCACATGCTCCAGCTGACAGCTGAGGCATCGGCGGGTGCTGCGCAGCCCCACGCGCCGCGAGCCCTCGGGGATGAACTTGCTGCGGGCAGAGGAGTGGGACAGGATCATGAAACCCCCCCCCCCCCCCTCACCCCGGGTCTTAGACCAACAGCAGCACCTGAGACACCCCCCCCCATCCCTGACCCACCTGAAGTGCCCCAGGTGGTAGAACATGGGCTGCTTGTAGAAGACATCCTTGCTTCTGTCCACGATAACGGGGCTGTCCACATAGTTCTTCACCCAGTTGGGACCCCCCTCCATGTCCAGGGCCAAGTTCCAGTCGGTCCAGCCGGCCACAAAGTGGTTCAGGACCTGGATAGACGGGGAAGAGGCTGAGCTGGACCCCCCAGCTGCAGGTGGGCAGTGCTGGGTGGGTGGGGGGGAGGTCCCTACCGTCAGGATGCTGTGGCTGTAGCGCTCCCCTCGCTCCCAGCAACCCAAGGAGACAGAGAAGCGGAAGGTGAGGAAGCCGCTGCAGGCCTCAGTGTAGAGGAGAAAGTGGTCGGGGAAGCGCTTGTGGGTGGCCTCCAGGCTGCAGCGGGGGGGGACGATGCCATCGAGGTACCAGTGAACCCCCACCCCGGCGACGTAGCGGGCGGCGGTGGCATTGCCCAAGACCTGGAGAGGAGCAGAGGAGACAGCTTGTGTTGGGGTCCCACAGCGCCCCAAGCCCTGTGGGGAAGGACGCGTGGAGCCCACGTGCAAACAGGGTCTCCTAGGGCCACCTGCGTCCCCATCTCACCCTCTTCTGTGGGTGCCACAGGCTCCTCTGCTCCCCTCCCATCACCACCTGCACCCCTAGCAGCATCCTGACCGGGGTCAGGGTAGGGGGGAGTGGTGCCCTTTTGAGGGCTCCTCATCACTCCACCGGCTCCTGGGGGTGAGCGGGGAGATGGATACTCTACCCCCTCCCCAGGACTCTGCCTGGTCCTGGGTGCTGTGAATTCAGGAGCGGGGTATGGATGCTCTGCCCCCCCCCCAGCATCCCCAGCCCCGCTCAAGGGACAGGTTTTATCTCTCTTCCCTTTTAATTGGAGGTGATTCCCACAAACAGCTCTCCAGGCTTTCACTGGGATCAGCCCCATGGGCTGGAATTCCACTCAGAGAAGGTGCTGGTGGGACCCCGGGATGCAGGTGCCACATCCTGTCCCCTCCTTCAGCCAGTCATCGCACAGAGGCTCTGACTACCCAATTATCCAGCTCTGGCTCCCTCTCTCCAGCACACCCGGGTCACCTCCCGCTCTGCCTGAGGCTGGGAGCGGCCGCTGGCTTTGGTTTTTCAGCTAAACCCCAAAGCTTGGGCGGGACACGGAGCGGGAGGGAGGCGGCCAGTGGGGTCACGGGCTCCTCACCGCTTCGGCCCAGTGCGGGAGGTGGATGCGCTGGTCGTCCAGGATGATGAGCCGGGTGGGGTGGGGGCTGCGGGCCAGCGCGGGGCCCAGGTCGCGGATGACGAAGTCTCGCTGCTGAGCGGCGGTGAAGACGATGGTGGGGAACTGAGGGGGGGTGAGGAGCGCTGCCAGGGGCTCGTTCTGTGCCGTCACTGCCCAGAAGGTCACGTTGTGCTTGGCGTATTCATCCAGGAACCTGGGGGCAGGGAACAGGGGGCAAAGAAAGGGAAATGGGGGGGGTGTCACAAATGGACATGGAGATGGGAGGCAGCGTCAGCCATGCCTGGGTGTCCAAACTCTCTCCCTGGTCATCCCCCCCCCCGCCCCAGCCCCCCGTGGTCCTTGAGCATCCCAGCCCCAAGGTGCAGTACTTGATGAAGTAGTTGGCCCAGGTCTTGTGGTACTTGTCCCCTGCCTGCCCCTTCAGTGTCCCCTTGCCACGGACGTCCCCGTTGCTCTTCATCCAAGCTGGCGAGGTCCAGGGGCTGGCATAGAGCGACAGCGGCCGTCTGCTCATGGCTGAGGCTCGGTGCAGGAGGGGGATCTGCAGGAGAGAACCAGGGGGATGAGGGCGGTGGGGGTCTGGCTTGGCTCCAGCTGTAGCGCCCCAAGCCAGGAACACTCGGAGAACCTCCCCAAGAAACAGCAACCTGCGAGCACCACCCCATGGCACCGTGCCCCATCTCTGTGGCCCTGCCAGCACCAGGCGGGATGCGCTGGGACGTGCCCTGGAAGAGGTGCTGGCTCCCACCAGCTGTCCCCACGCACCTGCCACCGTGCACAGGGCTTGGCAGCACCCAGTCATGGAGGGTCCCATCCCCCACAGAGCTCAGTGGGAGAAGGGAAAGGCTCCACCCCCACACACACACCTTCATCTTCACGTCCTCCTCTGCCAGCTTGAAGTGCTTCAGCTCATAGTCGTGGGGGACATCGTCGTAGCTGTAGGGGCGCACGGAGAAGTCGCTGCAGGCCATGGGGAGCCGGAGGAGGTTGTACTCGATCCCTGGTGAGAGGGAAAAGCATCAGGTGACACCGGAATCGGGCACCCGAGCGATGGGTGCCCCCGCAGCGGGAGTGGGTGACACCACCAGCCGGGCCCCTGCAAGCAGCACCCACGTTCCTCACCGCTCTCAGAGAAATAGGAACGCAGGAGGTTGTCCTGGGCCGGCTGCGACAGCCCCAGGATGTTCAGAGCCGCAGCATCCGAGAGGGACCCGCCGAAGCCCTTCACACGCTGGTACAGCGCCGACACGTTGAGCGTCAGCAGCAGCCCTGCGAGGGACAGCCCGGCTCAGCTCGCGGTACCTGGGGGGGGTCCCAAGCGTGCCCACCGCCTCCGCGGGTACCTGGGGCGTGCAGGCTGCGCTGGAAGCTCCCCTGGCTGCGCTCCAGCCGCTTGCCGGCCTTGCTGCTCTCGTACTTGACGTAGGTGCCGGGGGCCGGCAGGACCAGCGGGTCCAGCGTGTCGCAGTACGTGGCGTTGCAGACACACACCATGGCATCACGTCCAAAGTACTTGGGGCTGCACGGCCGGGCGCCTGCGGGGGCACAGGCAGGCTGGGGGCAGACATCGTCCCCGGGGGTCCTGGCCCTGGCCCTGCCCCATGGATCCCCCCCCCCCCACTGCCCCCCTGCCCCAGCCACGTTTCCATCTCTGCAGTGTCCCCGCGCTCACCTGCAGCCCAGGGCAGTGCCTGCAGCAGCAGCAGCAGCCACCACCAGCCCAGGACCCACACAGTCCCCACAGCCCTGCCGTGTCTCCCCAGCACCAGCAGGTTGCGGGGGGCAGAGCCTGGGAACAGAGGTACCCTCAGCCAAGGCGGGTGAGGCGGCAGTGTCTTCTTGCCAGCTGGCTCGGTGCTATCTCCTTTGCTCCTCTTCCTCCTCTTCCTCCTCCTCCTGCTTCTGGGGAGCTCCTGCCACAGGCTGAGAGACCCCCGCCTTGCAGGGAGGTGAGGTGGGTCCATGGCTCCCAGGAACCTGCAGCCCATTTGCCTCCAACCCAGCCGGTGCCCGACCTGCGGCTGCTGCCAGCCCTCCTCCTCCTCCTCCGGCAGCTCCAGCCTCCTCACCTCACCTTTACTGGGAGCCACTGGAGACCTCCCTCCGCAGCACACCCTCTCCCACCCCCACAGCTCCTCCTCACTCTCCTCCTGGCCTGTACCCACCCTACCGCTGGCCTCGGATCTGGATGGTGGAGATGTCTCCCTGCCGTGGAGCTGGAGCCTGGGAGCATCAGGTCTGTCCCCTCCCCAACCCCACTTCCCGCTGCCGTTCACTGGGCCAGCAGCAAGGGGACCTGGGGACACCATGCCAGCTGTTCCAAAGGCCCAACCAGCGTGGGGACACACGGCACGGCACAGCCAGGAGCGCAACGCCCAGAGTGGAGAGCTGGCTGCTTGCTGCCAGCAGCAGGGGCTGGATCAATTCCTGCGGGCAGGGGCCACGGGACAGCTCTTGGGCACCCCTAGGCTGTGCCAAGAGCCATGCGCCCACCCTGGGGAGGGTCCGGGACCTGCAGATGAGGATGGTGAAGGATGCTGTGTGGTGACAGGACCCAGCAGATGCAGCCATGCGGGAGCCAGGGTCGTTGCCATGCCCTGCACCAGCCTTGGGCATCACTTGCCCCGTCCCACGGAAGGTTCCGGAGCAAGCTGCCGAGTGCCACGGCTCCGGCACAAGCACGGCCGTGCTCTGGTTGCTGGTGATAACCGGTGAGCCAGACCCTGAACCGGGAGCGGTGGGTGACCACTGCCAGGCCCCACTCACCTCACCCAGCCTGGTCCCACGCACGCACTCATTGCTTTTTGGGATGCCCTCACCATCTCTCCACAGGGGCAACGGGGCACAGAGACTGGCCAGCTCCCCTCCTGCCCAGGAGCATCCTCCCCACTCCCCCCGCCGCGCCGGGACTCAGAGCTCCCCTCTGCAGGGTTAAACCTCTCCGTTAGCTCTCTGGCTCTGGGTGGAGCAGCTTCATGACTAATTTTCTCCTTTCCTGGCGGATCGGGTCCTGCTGTGGGGCAATTCGATTAATCAAAGTCCCTTCTACCCTCCAGCACTGCCGCCCCCGAGCCTGCGCCTCCGCGTGGGGCCGAGCTGTGGGGTGCTGGGGCCAGCTGCCAACCTGGGAGGGGTCAGATGAGGCCAGACACACACACACACCCCCAACCCTGGTTCCAACTCACAGGCCACCCCGGAAGGGAGCTCCCATCCCTCTGTCCTATGGGTCTCCCACCCCCAAGCTGTGACTAAGGTGTCACACTGGGCGTTCCGCCCAGGCTAATAACCCCAATTTTGGGGAGAGGTTAATAGCTTGTCCCCTGCTGCCCCACGGGCTCCTGGCCTGCTGCCAGCCCCCCCAAGATGCCCCAGGTACCTTTTCCCTCCTTGTTTTGGGGTTCATCTCTACCTGATCCACACCTGGCCACAGCCCCACGGCCATCTGGCATCCCCACAGCTGCTTGGGGGCCCCTGTGGTTAGTTGGGGTCCCCCTGGCCAGTTAGGGGGACCCCATCCCAGGAAGAAAAACACTGCGGAGGCCACTGGAGCTCATCCCTATCAGGAGCAGCTGATAAGAGCTTCCTGCTGAGCAGGAAAAGTGAGACCCAGGGGAAGGGCAACGCCTGGGTGCAGAGCGGGTGGCACGGGGAGGTGTGGGGCAGCCCCACCACAATCCTGCGCGGAGCCGCTTCTCGCTGCCGCTCCCAACACACCCGGTTCCCCACCGAGGAGCCCTGAGGGGAATTTCCTCCCACAGCTGGGGGGAATCTGGGAACACGGAGACAGGGCTGAGCTGCCTTTATGGGGATCACAACACCCCACCCCCCAAAAAAAAAAATCCCCCCCTAAACCCACCCAGCTCGTTGGTGCCAAAGGAGGTGCTGTGTGTACAGAGCCCCGATGCAGTGGTGATGCCACCTCCCACTCCATGGTCCTGCCAGGCAGCTGGACCTCAGTCTTGAGCACCAGGATGATGCCACATCCTTGCTGGTGGTCACTGGTTTCAGGCTAGCTGTTGGGGGGGGGGGTGTGAGGGGGCAGCAGAGTGCTATCCTCCCACCCCCAGCTGGTGCTGGCCCCAAAAAATGACCCAACACTTGTCACAGAAGTTAACGAGCCAAGGATGTCAGGATTCACCCTCTCCAATTAACCCAGAGCTCATTAGTGCTGTGGGACCAAGAAGAGCAGAGGGACAAGAGCGTGTGTCCGTGGAGGGGAAGGGGGGGGGTCAGCACTGGGACATCGCTTTCTAGTACCAGGACCACATCAAAGGGAGCTGGTGACAGCCAGGGAAGAGGCAGCAGGCTGAGGAAGGGTCCCACTACTGGCCCAGGGACCAGATGCCAGAAGCCAGACCCGTGTTCCCTGTGATCCTGGAGAAATATTTCCCTCTTGTGGACACACATGTACAGCCTCAGGGCAGGAGCAGGGAAGGGTTTGGGTGGGAACCAAACGCTCAAAGCCCCCCCAACCCCCCAGCCCAGCCACAGGCAGGGACACCACCCACCAGCCCAGGGTGCCCCCAGCCCCATCCATCCCAGCCTTGAACCCTGCCAGGGATCCCAGGGCAGCCCCAGCTCCTCTGGGCACCTTGTGCCAGGGTTTCCCCCTTCCCCAGGAAGGATTTCTGCCTCCCACCTCCTCTCCCCCTGCTTGGATTTGGTTTACATCCCTTCCTCCTCATCCCTGCCCCTTGGCACAGCCAGCTCTCTCCCCACAACCCCACCCCCCCCCCAAGGTGTTGCACCCCAGAGCAGCATCACGGTGACACAGGACATGCCAGCATCCCAGGGTGACCCTGTCACACACTTCCCGCTGCGCCCGGCCCACGCAGCGCTGGGGCTGTCACCACCCATGGCATGGCACCTGCCTCAACCCCCTGACCCGGCCTCCCTTCCTCACCCTGCTGCAACTCCCCATCCGCACGCACCCCAGGCTCCCTCCCTCCCTCCTTCCTGGGTGTGCCCCTGCTCAGCACCCACTCCCAGCCCCGCGCCCGCTTGCTCAAGCTGCCCCGACTCCACACTGGGTGCTCTGAGGGACCTGGGGAGGGGTCCTCTTGGGTGTATTATCAGCAGCAGGGACCGTGCTGCCCTGTGCCCCGCAGAGCCCCTGTCCCCAGCCAGCCCCTGAACCTGCCCTGCTGGGATGTTCCTAGCGCCAGCTCCACCACCAGCCCCAACCTCAGGCAGCATGCTGGACATGACCCCAGGTACCCCCCCCCCGCCCAGCAGCAGGTTTTGAGGGACTCCACAGCAGTGGGAAACATTGGGAAAGCTGAAGCTCAAGCTGTGATCCCTGCTCAGGGCTTCCACCCTGGCAGGGAGGCCAGGTGCTCCATCCCTACCCCTGCTCCGGAGCATCTTCACACAGGGAAAGCTGCTGCCAGCTCCTGCAAGGGCAAGTGGGGGAGAACCAGGCTGAGCCCACCCACCCCCACCCAGGCACCATGTCCTGGGAACTGGGTGCAGCCTGGAGCCCCTTCCCAGCAGGAAAAGCCTCCCCTGGGAGTCAGGGGGGACAGCGGGGGGAAGGCAGGAGAGTAGCCTCCACACCAGGCTCCAGAGGCTCTGCTAATGGGACTCCCCTGGGCTCCATGCATGGGGGACACCCAGTCACAGCACCCAGGAGCAGGGGAGGGACCGGGACATTTCTCTTCCAGGCGTGGGCAGAGGCAGCGTCAGCGTTTAATGTCAGAGCAGCAGCAAACAGCAGCTGCGGGGTCTCAACGCTGAGGGGGCACCGGTGCCCCCAGCCCTCCTACACGTGGGCGCAGGGCTCGGCTCTGTCACAGCACAGGCAGCAAGTGAGCCCCTCCTCCTCCTCCTCCTCCTCCACGCTCTGGGGCTGCGCTCCTGGCCCGGCTCAGTCCAGCCCCTGGCCAGCCATGGGCATCCCCAATCCTGTCACTGCCGCTGCCACAGGTAGGTCTGGATGGAGCTGGCTGGAGCCACGGCAGAGATGAGGCCCACAGTATCAGCCAGCCCAAAGGTGATGTTCTGTGGGGACCTGGGGAAGGGGGAGCAGGGAGGTCAGGCCTAAGGCAGCTCCCACGGCACAGGGAAGGGGGGTAGGGGGGGTGCCAAACTCACCGGTTCAGAACCACCACCACCACGGCGCCGTCGGGGCGCAGGAACGCTGTGTACTCCAGCTCTGTCTTCTTGGACTCTTTGGAGGCAACGAGCCCCACGCGCTGGGAGCCCTCGGGGATGAACTTGCTGCACAAGCAGGAAGGGAGCCCAGGAAGGAGAGTCAGACCCAGGAGAAGCTCCTCTCCAGATAAACTGACCCCATTCCCCTCCTGCCGAGCTGCAATCACAACCCTGGAGCTGCAGCCCAGGCAGCTGAGAGCATTTTTGGGGGATCCCTGAGTCACCTGAAGTGCCCCATGTGGTAGAACATGGGCTGCTTGTAGAAGATGCCTTCACTGCTGTCCACGATGATGGGGCTGTCCACATAGTTCTTCACCCAGTTGGGACCCCCCTCCAGATCCAGGGCCAGGTTCCAGTCAGTCCAGCCAGCCACAAAGTGGTTCAGGTTCTGCAAGAGGAGGGCCCAGGTGTCTGCCCAAGGAGCTGGGTGCCCACAGGAGTTGGGGGGAGGAGGTGGGGGGGGTGGAGTGTGCCAGCAGCCCCCTCCAGGGTGAAGGTGGGGAAGCCTCACCGTCAGGATGCTGTGGCTGTACTGGTTCCCCCGCTCCCAGCAGCCCAGGATCACGTCCCTCTCCCAGAAGTGAGCCCCAATGCACGCCTCTGTGGCCAGGATGAAGTAGTTGGGGAAGAGCTCATGAGTGGGCACCACCGTGTCTTGTATGGGGCCGATGAAGTCCAGGTACCAGTGGATGCCAATGCCGTGGACGTAGCGAGCTGCCTCTTCGTTCTCCAGGACCTGGAAGGGAGGAAATTCAACCACCACCATGTCTCTGTGGGGCAAAGCACCAGCATCCCGACCCCCAGGGTGGGGGGGACAGAGCAGCTGAGCCCTCTGCAGCAGGGGGAGGGGAGGATGTGCTGTGCCAAGGGGACAGGGGCTCTGTGCACCCACACCACCCCCGCCCCCTCACCACTTTGGCCCAGTGTGGGAGGTGGAGCCGGTTGTCATCCAGGATGATGAGCTGGACGTTGCTGTGGGAGCTGTTGGCCAGCGCGGGGCCCAGGTCCCGCGCGATGAAGTCCCGCTGCTGCTCCGCCGTGAAGCCCAGGCACTGGAAGGGGTAATTGTTGATCAACCCAGCCGAGGGCTCGTTCTCTGCTGTCACTGCCCAGAAGGTCACGTTGTGCTTGCCGTATTCATCCAGGAACCTGGGCATGGGGAGGGGTGGGAACAAGGTCGGTGAGCCGGGGGGGTCTCCTCGGCACCCCCGCTGAGGATGCTCCAGGTATCTCCGCCATCCCCTTGCCCCAGGCACTCCTTACCGTACGAAGTAGTTGGCCCAGGTCTTGTGGTACTTGTCCCCTGCCTGCCCCTTCAGCGTCCCCTTCCCCACGTAGGACTCACTGGTCTTCATCCAGGTCGGGGAGGTCCAGGGGCTGGCGTAAAGCGACAGCGGCTGCTTGCTCATGGCCAAAGCTCGGTGCAGGAGTGGGATCTGCAGGATGGAGGGATGGAGGGCTGGAGCTGAGCCCCCCTCCCCCCCCACCTCCCCACATGTGGCGCCCCATCCCGGCCCAACGCTCCCTCCCACCGCTCGCCTTCAGCTTCGTGTCCTCGTCTCGCAGGCTGAAGTGGGCAAGCTCGTAGTCGAAGGGAACGTCATCGTAGGTGTAGGCGTGGAGGGAGAAGTCGCAGCTGGCCATGGGGAGCCGGACGAGGTTGTACTCCAGCCCTGCCAGGCACAGCGGGGTGAGATGGGAGGTCCCCGAGCCCTGTGGACCCCCACAAGGTCCCCATCACCACCTTTCCCCGCCTCCCCCGACGTTCTCACCTTCCTCAGAGAAGTAGGAGCGGAGCAGGTGATCCTGGGCTGCTTCTGGCAGGGAAAGGATGTTGATGGCAGCTGCGTCAGTGACGGAGCCGCCGAAACCCTTCACCTTCTGGTACCGCTGCGCCGTGTCCAGGGTCAGGACGAGGTCTGCGGGGAGGGATGCAGGGGTGATGGAGGGATGCAGGGGTGATGGAGGGATGCAGGGGTGATGGCAGGTCATGGGCAGGGTTCGGCCCATCTCCACTGGCCACAGCAGGTACCTGGGGCGTGCAGGCTGCGCTGGAAGCTCCCCTGGCTGCGCTCCAGCCGCTTGCCGGCCTTGCTGCTCTCGTACTTGACGTAGGTGCCGGGGGCCGGCAGGACCAGCGGGTCCAGCGTGTCGCAGTACGTGGCATTGCAGACACACACCATGGCATCACGTCCAAAGTACTTGGGGCTGCACGGCCGGGCACCTGGGGGGAGCGGTGGGGGGCACAGGCAGGCTGGGGGCAGCTGCGTGACAGAGCTCCTCTGCACCCCATGGGGTGCTGCCTCTGCCCCACAACCCTGCTCACCCCATGCCCCACAACCCAGCTCCCCCCCGGGGACTCCCCACCCTAGCTCCCCCACTCACCTGCAGCCCGGGGCACGGCCCGCAGCAGCAGCAGTAGTAGCAGCAGCCAGCCGGGGGTACCGGTACCCCCCACAGCACCCCCACTCTGCATCCCGGGGCCGCTGAGCGGCAGCTCCGTCGAAACCGCCGGTCCCGGTGGCCCCCCCCGAGCCGGTCCCGGCGGCACCCGGAGCTAGCCCCGGTGCCGAGTCCCGTCCCGCTCCCCCCCCAACTCCGAGACGGTCCCGGTAGCGACCCCCCCGACCCGCTCTCGGTAGCAGCCGGAGCTGGCCCCGGTAGCGCCCCGAGCCGGTCCCGGCCGCTCTCGGTACCCCGGCTCCCTCCGCAGCCCCGGGCCCGCTGCCGGCCTCGCCTTTAAGGGCGCCCGGGCTTTGCTTCCCGTCCCGCCCACGCCCGGGGCGCCGGTGCAGTCCCGGCGCTGGGCGGGCCGAGCCCCGGTTGGATAAGAGCGAACGCGGGCCCGGCCCGACCCCCGCGCCGGTACCGGTACCGGGGCCGCGGGGCAGGCACACGGCGGCGGCGGCGGGGCCCCTCACACCCCCCCCCCCCCTTCCCCCGTCCCCTCAGCACCGAGGGCGGCCCCGGTCACCGCCCCGGCCCCGCTTCCCCCGTGACCAGCGCCGGTACCGGCGGCCCCGCGCGCGCCGAGCCGCCCACGGTGTTCACGTGACCGGTCAGCTGACCCGCCCCGTCCCGTCCCCTCCCCCCCCCCCCCCCATCCCCGGTTCCCTCGTCGCCACCGGCCCCACGGCCCCGGGCGGGCGGCCATCACCTTTATTCAGTGTCCAGCGAGGGGCAGCGCGGCTGCGGGCGCCGGGGCCTCGGCCCCGCAACGGGGGGACCCCGGGCGGGGAAGGGGGGGGCACGGCCAGCGCGAGGGACCGGGGACGGGGCAAGGGACAGGCACGGCCGGTGTGGGGACAGGCACGGCTGGCACGGGGTGGGGCAGGCACGGCCATCCCTAGGGACTGGCATGGGACATGCCAGGGAATGGGCAGGGCTGGCATGGGGACAGGAGAGGGGATGGGCACAGCCACCCCGGGGACAGGCACGGCCAGCACAGGCTGGGACACAGGGCAGGGGACAGGCATGGCCATCCCTAGGGACAGGCAGGGCTGGCATGGGGACAGGCACAGCCACCCCTAGGGATCGGCATGGGGACAGGCCCCGGGGACAGGCACGGCCATCCCTGGGGACAGGCAGAGCTGACATGGGGACGGGCACAGCCATCCCTAGGGATCGGCATGGGGACAGGCCAGGGGACAGGCACGGCCACCCCCGGGGACAGGCACAGCCAGCACAGGCCAGGACATAGGGCAGGGGACAGCCAGGGTACAGGCACAGCTGGCACAGGGACAGGGGCCAGGTACAGCCAGTGTGGGGACAGTCACAGCCATCCCAGGGGACAGGCACAGCTGGCGCAGGGACAGGCCAGGAGATGGGCATGGCTGGCACAAGGACAGGACTAGGGACCAGGCAGGGCTGTCCCAGCTGCCCAGCACACCCCAGGGGACCAGCCCCCCACCTTGCCCCGGTCAAGACCCCAGGGCAGCGGCGCAGGACCCAGCCCCGCCGGCGAAGCAGCAATGTCCGAGCAATGTCCGAGGGCCCTGGCCCAGAGAGCGACCCCTCTCTCCCCCCTCCAAATTCTCCACACCGTGGCACCAGGAGGGTCCATGCAGAGACTGTGCTGTGGGTTGGGGGTGCCCCATCAGAGGCTGCTCTCCTTGCAGGTCCCGCTGAGGCTCCGCGGGCGGCTGCGCTCCAGCCGGCGAGCAGACAGGAGCCGGCGCAGGGACGACGTGGAGCTCAGGTCCCCGCAGCTCCGCAGGTGGATGCCTTCATGGGGCCGCTCCACTCCCGGCCAGGCGCTCCAGGGAACCTGCAATCCCCCACGGGGACAGGCTGCAGCCCACGCTCACACACCCTCCTCCACACACCCCTCTTTCCATGGGACGCCCAGGGTGACAAGGGATGACAGCAGGGGCGGTGAGGGATGACGGAGGCGTGATGGCGGAGGCGTGTGTCACGCACTCTACGCTGTCATTACGGACAGGCTTGTTCCCGTCAGGGCCTCTCGGGCTGCGCAAGGTCTCCGGTGTCCCGTAAGCCAAGGCCAGGACATCCCAGCGACTGCCTCCGGGCTCTGGTGACTCAGGGACAAAGCCGGAGCCGTTGCGACACATGCGATTCTTTCCCCACTCGAGGCTTCAGTGGGGGCTGCAGGGAAGGGGCCGGGCAAGGACGGTGCCATGGGGTGCTGGCACCGTGGGGCACCATGAAGACCCTGGAAGGGCCAGTGTGGAGGTTCCGGGGGAGAAACGGATGGACAGGAGATAGGGAACGAGTATGGATAAAGAGGAGCTACCCCCATCCCGCTGTGGCTTCCGGAGCTCACCTGCTTGTGTCCTTGGGAGCTGTGCCCTGGCACCTCCATGCCAGCTGTCGGGATGCGCTTGGGTCTCTGGAGGAACCTGGCCATCAGCCCACGGGTTCCCCGGCAGACCTTGAGGTCCCCCAGCGAACGGGTCGTCGTTTTGGATAGCTGCTGCGCCACCTTCTTGGAGGGCAGCACCTTGTTCTTCCCAACCGAGCTGGCCCGGAGCAGCGGCGGGGACTCACAGTGCGAACGGCGGAGCAGGCAGGCCTCCGAGCACAGCCCTGCTGAGACACAGCTCCCAGTGGGACCCCGTCTTACCGCCCCTGGGGGGTCCCACCATCTCCCCTCCCCAGCCAGTGGGAGCCAGCACCACCACGGGTCTCCGTCGCCCCAGCCCCAGTGGGGTGAGCCTGGGTGCCCCCAGCGCAGCAGCGCTCCCCCCTCCCTCCCGTGCATCCCGGTGCATCTGTGCCCTGACCTGTATCTGCGGAGGAGTCGGACGCGTTGTCCTCCAGTGCTTTGGTATAGAGTGCTTCCCTGAAATCTGCTGGGAGTGGGAAGAGCGTGCTCAGGGTTTGGCAGCCCCACACACAGCACCCCTCTCCCCCCCCCCCCCTGCTCCTCCCATTTCCCTGGCACAGCCTCAGGCCGCCCCTCATCCCACCCAGCCACACACAAACCTGGCCGAAACCCCATCCGGCACCCGCAGCCGTTGCCACCTACCAGCACGGCCGACCGTCAGGACGCCGGGGTCACTGTGTGACCTCACGAGCGGGCGCTGGCCGAGCCCCGGAGCCGGTGACGAGGGGCAGGAGGTCTCGCTGTTACGCCGCGGCTGGTAGAGCCGTCCAGTGCCGGATCCGGCCACGCGCCCATCGCCGCGCCCCTGCAGCGAGCCCTTCTCCTTGAGCCGCACCTCGGGGAAGCAGGGCCCCACGCAGCGGGCCAGCCCTTCCAGGCGATTGCAGCTGTGGGTGACGGCTCCCCCGACCAAGATGCCGTCGTGGCCGGGCTCTGCCGTGGAGCAGGAGTAGGAGCGTTCCCCCCGCACCCGGGGCTGGGGGGTCTCCTCAAAGGGCCCCTGCAGACCCAGCGTGGGGCTTCGTGCGTGGTGGCTGCACTGCACGCAGTCCACGCTCAGGCAATAGTCGGCGCGGCTGCGCTGGATGGAGCGGAAGAGGACGTAGTCGACGGAGCGCATGGAGCCCTGCAGCTCCAGGAGGCATGAGTCCTCTGAGGGGCTGCTATCCCCAGGGATGTCCATGATCTCGGACATAATGAGGGACCCGCTGTCCATGGACACTGCGAGGAGCGGAGCCGGGGTGGGTGAAGAGCATCTGGGAAGAGCCGGTGGCCCCGTGAACCCTCTCCCATCCTGCTGGCACGTGGATGGGGCATGCTCACCTTCCCCGCTGAGCACGATCGAGGGGACGCGGTCACAGGTGCAGGCGTGCGAGCCGTCTGTCAGCTGCGAGTCGAACAGGGTGGCCTGTGGGACGGCATGGTCAAGGCACGGAGAGACCCCAGCCCTGCCTGTCCACCCCCCTACCCACAGCCCCCAGCTCCCCACCTGGCTGTCTCCCCGCAACCCCATCACAGTCTCATAGGAAGGGGGGAAGTCGGTCGGGTAGAGGGGCACGGGGCTGTCCATGGACCCGTTGTAGGTGATGCTGCAGAGGCAACAGCAAAAAAGCCACATCCTTGGGGACAAGCTCTGCTTGGGGGCAAATGGGTCCCCCACAGCCTTTTGCGGGGTGGGGGCTCCACCAGTCTTGCTCCCAGTCAGGTACCTCTGTGCATCGGTCTCGGAGCTGCAGGTGTACTCGGGTGGGTAGTAGGGGGGGGGGTGGCACTGGGGGCACGAACTCTTCAAAGTCCATCATGCTCTGCAGGAAGGTGTCAGGGGGGGATGTGCATTCCAGTGTCACAGAGCTCGAGCGCTGGGGGACCAGCTGCAGGGAGGGGGGAAGAAGGAGAGCTGGGATCCTCTGTCTGGAGATCCATTGATGGACACATGTCCTATGCTTTCATCCACCCCAGTTAGGCCCAGGGCCTGCCCTGGTGCCCTGTGACCCCCCCGCCTCACTCCAACTCCTGGGCCAGGGCTGGGACTCACCACGTGGACGATGTCAAGGGAGAAGATCTGGATGCAGCAGACGACAGCAGAGAGCGTGCAGATGATGGTGGAGAAGACGGTTAAGCCGCAGACGCTGAAGAGGAGATCCTGGGGAGGAGCAGGGTGAGCTGCGGACACCCACAGAACATGGCGGGGTGCGCGGATGCTCCCCGGGGAGCCCTTTCCCCCCGCTGCCCTCACTCCGTCACCCCGACCTGGTCCCCCACCTTCCCAGTCCCCCCACCTTGAGCGCCACGCGGATGCTCCAGCAGTCGGGGTTGGGGAACATGGTCAGCATCTCGCTCTGCTGGCTGCAGGAGGCGGGCGGGGGGGGCCGCGCGGGCCTGGCAGCAGACGCACGAGTCCTTCTCCTAGGGCCACAGAGCAGCACTGAGGGACCTCTGGGTGCTGTGCTCCCCACCGAGGGCCACCAGCACATCCTGCCACCCGCGTCCCCAGAGCCCTGCGAGCCAGGGCCAGGCTGTGCTCAGCTGCCCTGGTGCATGGGGACACTGGGGAATCTCCCCCCTGCCCCGCAGCCTCACCCTCTCACAGGCCTCCAGGGACTTGACCAGCTGTGCGTTCTGACAGGACAGGATGGACCCAGCGAGGCTCAGCATGATGCCCAGCACTGAGAGCAGGGTGAAGAAGGTGACCTGCGGTGGGAGGAGGGGGTCTGCCAGCTGGGCAGGGATGCGGAGCAGGGAGCCAATGTCTGTGGCTGTATGTTCAGGGGCGTGTGGGGCTGCTCGGTGCTCCCCACTACCACCTCCCCCCAGCATCACCCTCCCCATCCTGGACACCCATCAGCAGAGGGGTCCCCTCCAACACCTACCACCAGCGTGAGCGGCCTCTTCCAGGAGACGATGCCGACGAGGCCGGACAGCGCCAGCTGCAGATGCACAAACCGGGGAGTGAGGATGGAAGGGGGTCTCTGCCAGGCAGGGGGGCCCAGAGCAGCTCCCACCCTTGAGCAGAGTCCCCTCCCTCCCCCCAAGCCCTGCAGCCGGCCTGGGAGCAGCCTCGGCGCCACAAGCCCGGAGAAACTGCTGATTCAGGGCACCAGAGAGCTTGGGGACTGCGGGCAGCTCTGTGTGGGCTGTGAGCCTGGGCCGGGACCTGTGTCACCAGGTCACTGCTGGGGACCCCAGACCTGCCAGGGTCCTGCCCTCGCCCCCTGTGTGCAGAGCATCCTGCTGCCTGGTCCCCTGCCCTCTCACTGCTGCAGAACCCTGTGTGTCTCTCCCTGCCCGTGGCTGCACAGCCCTGCTCGTGGTTTGCACAGGAGCGTGTGACCTCGGACGTGTACCCTGCTTGGTCCCCCCCACATCCCCTCCCCAAAACCCCCCACCCTGCTTTGGGGGTCCCTGCCCCCTCACAGAATCACTCTGGGGGAATGCCCGGGATTCTCCCACAATGCACCGCGGCAGCCACAGGCAAAGGGTGGGGGAGCAGCGGGACCACTCTCTCCCTTGGGACCGGTGACAAATTCAGTGTCCAGGGAGTTGGACAGCAGAGCAGGCCTGCACCGGACCCCTCCACACGCTACCCCCCATCCCAGACTCACGGAGAAGCCGGCCCAGGATGGACAGGAGTGCCGGATCTTGGCGGAAGGCGTGATGGTGGCCGCTACCAGGCTGAAGGTGACAATCAGGACTCCCAGGATCACTTGGATGAAGCCCAGCACCAGCAGGATCTGCAGCCAGGTCCGCTGGACGCGGAGGTGGGTGAGGCTGCGGGACGTGCGGCCGGTCAGCGAGCGGCTGGAATCGCTGGGGGAGGGCATGGTCACCCCGGGCCGGGGACTGGGGCAACCGGCCCCAGAACCCCGGGGCAGCCGACGGCACCGCGCCAGCACCGGGCCGGCCCGGAGGAAGCAGGAACGGACGCTCTGCGGGAACGGGCCGGGCTCCACCTTCCTCCTCCCGGAGGATGCTGACGGCGGCTCTTCCCTGCCCTCCGGGGCAGCGCCCACGGCCACGCGGGACCCGGGACCGGCGAAGGCTCCGCGGAGCGTCCTGGGAACAGAACCGGCCTCACCGGTACCCGCACATCGCGGCCGGAGAGGCGGCCTAAAGCTCCCGGCCGGAGGCAGAGCGCGGCCCCGGAGCTTCCTCCTCCTCTCTCGCCGTCCTTGGAGCGCCGGGCCCCCGCCGGGGGCTCATACCGCCCTGCGGAGGCCGAGAACCGCCGCCCGGGACGCGGCAGCCGGGCCAGGTCGCCGACCCCCGGGGCAGAGCCGGGAGGCGGGAGCCGCGGGCCGGGCAGCGGGAGAGGGTCCGGCCGCCGCCCGGGAGCATCCTCCGCCGGCGGCGGGCGCGGGAGCCGGGACTTCCGAGTCCTCGGCCCGGGCCGAGGCCGGTACCGGCGTGAGGGGGTAGGTTACCGGCGGGGTCGTCGCCCCGCGCCCCTCAGCCCCGGCCCCGCACGGAGCGGCTGGCGGCGGGGACGCCCGGGAGGCGGGATGCTGCGCGGAACTCGGCCGAGCATCCCCCCTCCGCCGAGCCCCGGCGGCGGCCTCCGGGATGCTCCCCTCCCCCCTCCCCCCTCAACTCCGCCGGGGCCGGTGCGGCGGGGGCCGCAGCCCGGTGGCCGCGCCCGCGGCTGCTGCAGGAGGCGGAGCGGGCGCAGGGTGAGGCGGGGGGGGGGAGGGGAGGGGTGTGGAGGGGGGCAGCTCCCGGGGATGCTCCCGCCGCCGTCTGCACCCCGACGGCAGCTCCGGCCGCGCCCGCACCAGAGCCGCCCCGCAGCGGGGCACGCCGGGAGCTGTAGTCCTGCCCTGCCCTGCCCTCCCCCCCGGGGGAGAATTGAGGTACCGGCCCCGTCGCTTCCTCCCGCAACACACGAAGACGCCGGAGGCTCAGAGTGAAACTTGTTTTATTCCTTAAATAAAACCCGAAGGCGGCTCGGCATGGGGCACAGGATACCCGGGGCTCACCCCAGCCAGCCCCCCACCGGGGGCAGAGCTGGGGGGGTGCTAGGGGGCAGAGCTGGGGGTACTGGGGACCCACCACAAGAGCAGGTCCCCACGGATGAAGGCACGACCCCTCTTCGCCAGCCCAGGAGCAGCAGGAACAAGCCCAGGAGCGATGAGGCAAAGCAAAATTCGTGAGACCCATGTCCAGGCAGCCTCCAACCCACCAGACAGGGGGACAGGGGACAGCGGGGTGAGCGGGGACAGAGGGAAGGTGCTGGCCAGAGGGATGGGCTCAGCCCTCGGGGAGAAGCAGGCTCAGGGATGAGCATGGGGGGGACACTGTCCCCAAGGAAGCAAAAAGGAAGAAGAGGACGTTCACCCCAGCAGCCAGGCACCCAGAACCTTCCTCGGAGCCCAGCACGCCCCAGTCCCAGACCACTGCGACGGGCACACACACTCACGGCAGGAATCCCCACCAGCAGCACCAGTGCCACCAGTCCCTGCCCTGGCCCTGCTCTCCTTTGCCTCACACCTGGAGGGGGCTCAGCTCAGCAAAGGGGAGAGGAAGAGGATGAGGAGAGGGAGGGGAAGGGGGCTGCTTCCCAGCTCAGGACCCTGGGGCCAGAGCAAGCCCTGGGGGAAGAGAACCAAGTCCTCTCCCCCCAAAAAGGGAAGAGCTGCCCCTGTCCCAGGGAAGGCAAGCAGCTGCTTCAGTCCGTGTCACATGTGTGGAGGAGGCTCCGGGTGCTGGAAGGGAGGGTGAGGAGAAGCGCTGGGCTTGGCCACAGCCCCTCCCATCCCCCACTCGTTCCACAGTCCCCCGAGGGCAGGGGACCAGCACAAACTGGAACAGCCCGCATCCGTGAGGAAAGGGGTTAGAGCAGCAGACGATTCAGGCACCAGCATTTCCAAGCTGGGATGAGGCAGCCTCTGACAGCTGATGCAGACACACAGGGATCCAATGAAAGTGCAATTTGGATTTCCTCTTCCTTACAAAGAGCCCAGGTAAAACGAGGAGCTGGGGGCCCCGTGCCCAGCTAGGGCGCACGGAAGGCATTGGTGGCGGCGCCCGCAGCGGCGTTGGCTGCCGCAGTGCGTACAGCCTGGTTGGAGAAGACCCCAGCAGCAAACTCCTCCTGGGCTTTCTGGAAGCTGGCGCCTGTCCGGCGGTACAGCGAGTGGATCTGGAAGAAAGGGGCAACTTTGGGGTCAAAACCACCAGCTCTCAGTGGGGTTTGCTAAAACCCACCCTCCAAAGGGGCCTTCTGGCCCCCAGGTCTGATCCACACCCACCTTTTTTAGCATAATGATGCCCAAGACAGCCACTGCTGTGAAGTTCAAGGACACCAGGATCATCATCACAGCCACGGCTGTATTCTTCCGCAGCGCTATCAGGCTCAATATCCAGCCGCTGCAAAACAGGAGGAGGTGACCCACAGGTTCCCTCTTCCCCCCCCCCCACCTCCTGCCTTCCTAGGATACTTGGCTGGCCAGGCTCTACCAGGGTCAGCACAATGCACACCTGAAGCCCCAGTTGGGTATGCCAATCGCCTGCAGCACATACATCACATTTTGGGCAAAGAAGACGAAGAAGAAGACAAAGAAGTTGAAGGAACTGTCGCTCCTGGAGAAAAGAGACAGGTAAGGTTAGGCCACAGGAGAAAAAAACCCAAAGAAACCTCTCAAACCCTCCTCAAAGGCAGGGGTGTAAGGAAAACATGAATCCCAGCACGGGACCCACTGCATCCCCCAAACCCAAAGGAGCTGGGACATCACAGGTGCCACGCTCAGGGCAGGGGCCTGTTTTACTGAGCAGCCCAGCCTCCCCAGCTCCAAGAAGCAGCACCACAGCTATCCCACCATGCTGCCCCATGAGCCTGGGAGCTCAGGCAGATACGCACCTGAAAGCTTTGTACATGGGTCTATACCAGCAGACAAAGGAGCAGGGGGTGTAGAGAAGAGCCCAGAGAATGGAGAGGCCAAACCCAGAGCCGGATGAGGGCTCCACGCAGAACCAGGCCAGTGAGGACAAGAAGTTCAGGAAGAGAGCAATAGTGCTGGCTGAGAGAGGAGACATCAGTCAGGCGACCTGAACAGGGGTGTCATCCCCTCTTCCCACACCCAAGGGGTCACAGCCCCTCGACTCTGGGCACCAAGTATTCAGTGGGATTTCTCCAGAGCAGCTGCATTTGTTCACACACACATCACTTACAGAGTCCCAGAATGTTGGGAGTTAGAAGGGACCTTGAAACATCATCCAGTCCAACCCCCCTGCCAGAGCAGAATCACCCAGACTAAATGCCACAGGAACATGTCCAGGTGGGTTTGAATGTCTCCAGAGAAGGAGACTCCCCAACCTCTCTGGGAAGCCTGTTCCTGCGCTCTGTCACCCTCACAGTGACAAAATTCCTCCTTATATTCCCATGGAACTTCCTCTGCTCCAGCTTGTGCCTGTTACCCCTTGTCCTATCCTGGCTCTGTCCTCCTGCTTCTCACCCATTACAAACATCCCTCCATGGGATCAGCCGTTGGATTTCCCCCAGCTGCTCACTCACCCATCCAGAGGTAATACATGGTAGTAACGGTCTTCTGGAAGTCAGCAGGGATCTCCACGGGGATGTCTTGGTAGAAGCACGGCTTCACGGGGCAGAAGGCTGGCAGCGGGGGCCAGTTGTTCAGCCTCGCTGCAGAGGAAAGGAGGTGAGAAGGAGAGAGCAGTGGTGCTGGGGCCCGGGGGTGTCCCTGAGTGGGAAGGCAGCCTCCGTGTGTCCCATATCCCCCCCGCAAAGCCCCACCGGTCACCCACTTGTAGCACCGCCGAGGGCCGCGTTCTGCAGCTCCCTCTCCCGCCGGTCCAGCTCCTCCGCTTTCCGGTTCAGCTCCTCCTGCCGCTTCAGCAGCTCAGCCGTGGCCGCTGCCGCCGAGGCCTGTGGGTGAGGGTGGACAGGGAGGGGGAAACGCAAGCCCAGGGGGGGTCCCACCTTGCCTCCAGCCCACCCCGCGGCGGCCGAGCGCCTCCCTCCTTCCATCCCTCCATCCCCGTTACCTGCGTGCCGTAGGAGCCGTAGTTCCGGGGCTCCGTAGGGCTGGCTTTCCGCGGGGGCTGCGCGGCCGCTTGCGGCGGGGGCATAGCGGCGGCGGGCAGGGGAGCCACGGACGGGGCCTGGTAGGGCGGCTGGGGAGCGGAGGGGAAAGGGGGGTGTTAGGGAGCGGCCCCTCCCGGGACGCAGCCCCCCCCTACCCCCGGGATGCGGCCTTCCCCCGCCTCACCGCGTCGCTCCCGAAGGGGTTGTAGCCGTCCAGCGCCGCGCTCTCGGGGCCCGGCTGGGGCCGCGCCGCCGCGGGGGCCTGCAAGAGACACGGCCGGGGGTGAGGTGGGGGCCGGGCCCGCCGGGGGCTGCCACCGCCTCCTCCGCTGCCCGGGCCGGGCCGCACCTGGAAGGGGTTCTCCGGGAACTCCGCGGGGTCGCCGCGCTGGGCCATACCGGCACCGGGACCGGGACCGGGACCGGGACCCGCCGCCGCCTCAGCGCCACGGCCGCCCCGCCCCGCGCCGCCGCCGATTGGCTGCCGCCGCGTGACGTCACCCTCCCGGCCCCGCGGCTCCCGGGTCGCTCCGCCGCAGGGAGCCTCTGCGCAGGCGCGGGGGGCGGAAGCGAGCACGCGACGCGACCACAGGCCCGGGAGTCACGTGCCGGGCGCATTTCCTGTCCGGCGGGTGGGGCCCTGTCCCCGCGCAGGGCCCGCCGGGAGCGCGTCGCCATGGCAACGGCGACTGCACTGGGTCCCTCTGCCGCCCGAGGGCCCCTCGCACCTCCCCCGGGGTCCCACCCCACACAACCCTCGCCCAGGGCTGGCTCCTCTGCCCAGCCTCCAGCCGGACCCACCACGGCGGTGCCCGCGAGGCCTGGCACTCACAGAGCCCAAGCCTTTAGGCTGGAGGGGGCCTCAGAGCTCCAACCCCCCACCGTGGGCATGGACGCCTCTCACCAGCCCAGGCTGCTCCAGGCCCCATCCAACCCGTCCCTGAACATCTCCAGGGAGGGGGACAGCCACCACCTCCCAGGGCAGCCTGTGCCAGGGCCAATTTAAATGTACCCCCTTCCAATTTAAAACCATTCCCCCCTTGTCCTATTGCTCCATTCCCCTCTAAAAAGCCCCTCCCCAGCTTTCCTGTAGCCCCTTCAGGGACTGGTCCCCAAACCACTGGGCTGGGCTCCCGTCCCTTAACCAGGATGGCTGCAGTGCTGGTTGCCTCTGGCCAGCCCAGAGGCCCCAGGGCTTCACCCTTGGGGGTGCAGAGGAGCAGACTGGCTATCTCAGTGAGCCCACCCAAAGCAGACGCTATGGAGGTAAAACAGCCAGGGTGCTTGTGCCTCCCAGACCAGTTTATTCAATTCCATCAGCTGCATGTGGCTGGAATACCGACACCCCCTCCCAAACAGGGGTTCCTCAGCACCTTGTGCACAGCCCAGGACACCCACCCATCCCCAGCCCTAGTTCCCATCCCTGGGAAGCAGATGCTGCACCTCTCTGCTAACAATATACTTCATCCCTTGAATAAAGACAGGCACAATCCTGCTTCAACCCATGCAGCTGGAAGCTTGAGCCACGCTCTCTTCTGGAAGAGTTGGGTTCAGGTTTTGGAGACTGGTGTATGAGTTCCTTTAGCCTGAGACCATCTCAGCTAGGATTTGGTCAGCTCAGTTCTCCTGCAGACTCACACAGGGGCTGGCTACACACAGAGCAGGACTCTGTTTCCCTGCGTCCACCAGGCAGCCTAGCTCAGGGGCACCACGGGAGGCAGGTGAAAGCTCCCAGCCCAAGCTCTTTAAGTTCACATCACAAGCTCATGAAGATGACCTGACATCGCTCCTCCTGAGACTTCCCCTTCTTCCCCCACCAGCTCCAGGTGAAGCCTGACTTCTCCTTCGTCCCTCTGTGCCACGGGAACCTGCCAGAGCCAGGCCTGATCTACCAGACAGATGGCAGCAGGGCAAAGCCCTGAGCTCCTGTAGAGCAGCCACAGGTACGTCTGCTCCGGTTCTGACACCACTCCAGCGAGGCTCTTCCAGACACCACTGGCAAAGCGCCTACACAGGGCTGCCATCAGGTCTGAAATAGCCACTGAAATTCCTATGGAAGCAGCCAAACCAAGGAGCCCCAGTCTCACCCCAGAGAAGGCACAGACAGACCCCGGGGAAGAGGTTTGCCAGCTGGCTGTGGGCCCCCAGACACCCACCCCTTTTCCAACAGCCATCACACCAGTAGCCAAAGCTCCGCTCCATTCAGGGAGCAAGAGGTTTTCCCAGTGAAGAGAATGTGTATCCTGAAGTACCCCCCATCCTCCTTGTCCCACATCCTGTCTCCCTACTGAACACAGGGTGCGATGAAGAGCCACCCCACCTTCTGCCGCCCCACGTTTCACCGCCCCTCACACCAGAACCCACTCACCAGCAGCCCTCAGCAAGCCAAAAGCCACTCCCAAACCAAGCCCAAGTTATTTGATTCACTTCATATTTATTTTTCACAAAGACTGTACAAAATCCTTATAAAACTCTGGTGTGGGGATGGGCTATGACTTCGATCCAAAAAATAATTCCCATGCAGTCCCACCAGTCTCATAACTTACAAGGAAAACAGATAGAAGCTACAGAGAGCTGCGAGTCCTGGAGTATTTACACCGAGGAGGAGAGTGGGAGAGGAGAGGAAGCAACGCAGGAACAGAGGTTATTTACAGTATGGACACACAGGCCCCCTCACCTCACGATAACAGCAGCAGCAACAGCAGGTCAGGCCCGTGGTGCTCAGAGGCCGATATAGAATATGGGTATTTACAGTATCTCACATATTAACAGCTTTACAAATGTATCCAGGGAATTCTCCTCACATATATTTATATATATATAAAAAAAAAAAAAAAAAGAAGAAAAGCACCAAGTGTCTGGATAGAAATCACACAGGCCTCCACGGGGGCTAGAATCTGAGGACAGGCTGGCACCTGTGGCGTCACCGGCTGATGTCTCTGCTAGAGTCCCACATTTTTGTGCTGGGTTCCATCTCTAACATGTCAAAGAAGGGGTGCTTGAGGGC
The DNA here is from genome assembly GCA_022605955.1 of Rallus limicola. Lineage (NCBI taxonomy): Eukaryota > Metazoa > Chordata > Aves > Gruiformes > Rallidae > Rallus > Rallus limicola. The sequence goes on along the minus strand of JAKCOZ010000053.1, from coordinate 4,005,286 downwards.
TTCTGCCAGGGTGACACGCTTGGACGGCTCGTATTCCAGCATGCTCTCGATGAGGTCGAAAAGGCGGTGGTGGTCTTCAGCCTCAGAGGTCAGGTATCGCTGGGGAGATGGAAAGGAGGGATAAGGGACAAGGACGCTGCGGCCTGTCCTGGTCCCTGGGCTGAATGGCTAAGCTGGGGGAAGACTGGTTTCTTCAGACTGCCACCCCATCCTAGACCTGAATTCTGGGCCAAAAGCACAACTGCCGGAGTTTTCATCCCTCCCCACCACCTTTCCCAGGCACTTCCTGAGGTCTCCGTGCCCTCCTCCTCCTCCTTCACTTCAGATTAAGCTCAGGCTGCTGCAGTCTTCCTAGTTTATGCCTGGGAGAGCCAAGACTCCTTCGGGAAGACACTGGGCTGACCCTTTTCATGGCCCAACCTTGCCCACAGGAAGAATCTTCACAACTGGGGCAGGGACTCTAAGACTCTGCAATGAGAAAAGGATAAAGCCAAGGGGTGCTCCTGCCCGCCCCCTGCCTTACCCGCAGCGGCTTGCAGTTCTCCCTAACGTAGCGCCCAGCAGAAGTGTTCTCATCCCAGTCTAGGCGGCCGTGGTAGAAGTATTTCTGCTTCCTGTCAGAGTAAAGAGGTGGGAACAGGTTACACCAGGGACAGAATGCCACATGGTTCTTGGCACACTGTGGTGGCACAGACAGACAAGGCGGTTTCCAAGTTTGATCTCTCAAAAAGAACCACTAGCCACAAGGTAGGAGGTCGCTGGGAAGCTTGAGGTGCTCAGCCAGCCTTGCTCACCTCGTCTTCCGGATCATCCGAGATGGAATTGGCCCCAAGATCCTCTCCATCATGGCCAGGTGCTCCCGGTTGTCATGTGTCTGAGAGAGAGAAATGTAAAGGGAAGGCACAGAACAGATTTCAGGGGTTCTGCCTCCAGCCCTGGGCATTCCCCCATTCAGAACCCCTTGCTGGGCAACACCTCAGTCGTCTCTATAAGACACAGTGACAGAGGGAACTCTGTCAAGTCCTGGAGGCTACTGGCTGTACTGGGAAACAGCCAGCACCCTCTTCATGGGTTGTGAGGTAGCTCTAACAGCACACAGTTCTCACCTGAAACAGGGTGAAACCCACATAATACTCAAAGATGATGCAGCCAATGCTCCACACATCACAGGGCTGGCTCCAGCCAAGCTCTAAAAAACAATGGTTTTTAAAGAAAAGATCCAGTTACGGCCTAAGAGTTTAAAATCCCTCTCCTATGCCCTTTGAAAGACAAAACAACTGGGAAAACCCCTAAACTACTCCCATTCCAGCCATACTGGTGGCAACACACTACCCAGCTGGTAGCAGTGCTGAATCACCAATCTAGAAGTTGTTGGCCCTCCCAGAAAATAGCACCGTAGAGCATGGAAATAAAGCACTTCTTATCTCCCTGGGGCCAACCCAGGACAGCTGATGTGGAGGCAAAAACGCTCCTTAATCCAAGAGGCAGCACCCGGTGCTCTCAGGGCGACACCTGCCTCTGTGGGGACAGAGCAGCACGTACCCAGGATGACTTCGGGGGCCCGGTAGTGCCTGGTGGAGACGATGGTGCTGTGATGCTCGTGGTCGAAGGTGGCGCTGCCAAAATCCACCACTCGGATGGCCGTGCTCTTCACGCTCCGCTCATCCCGCTTCTTCACAGGGGAAGGGCAGGGTGGTGGTGGTGGGGGGGGGAAGAAGGGTATCAGTTACTCAGGAGGTGAGAAATGAGGACTCTTAGCCCCTTCCTTCCATAGCCAAGGCTTCGCCACAGTGAGGGGAAGGCTTCAGGGGTTACATCAGTGCTGGCACAGCCCCCCAAACCTCTCACCACCATGCAGGGAAGCCTGCAGGCCCTACGGCTTGCTCACAGGCTACACAGGCCCATCACGCAGGACATGGGCCCTGAACAAGCACTCAAAGGCGGCCAGTCAACTCCACATCTCCTGGGACCGCCTTCTGACTCCCCCTGCCTGTTGCTAAGGGATCCCAAAACCCCTGAGAGAAAAGACCCCCGAGGCCAGGCAGCACCCGTTACCTTTTCCAGGTTATAGGAGAGCTCGTAGTCAGAGTTCACAAAGAGGATGTTCTCCGGCTTGAGGTCAGTGTGAGTGAGTTTATTGTCATGCAGAACTGAGGAAGCAAAAGAGTCAGGGTGAGGGAAGGGAAGCAGAGAGAGCCTGTAGACCTGAAAAGCAAACATAGTTCATTCGGTTTGCTCACTTGACCACCAGTTGAGCTTGTGTTTAGGACTGGGTGTGAATGGACAGGCTAGTCCAGGCTAAGCTGCTTTGGCAGAAGCAGAAAGGTTTATCATATCGATCAGCAGAATGTGTGTGTGGAGGTGGATGCTCAAGTGCCCTGAGTTTCTGCCAGCCCACATGTATTGGAAAAGGAAAAGGCTTCATTCCAAGCACGCATTGCTGGCTGGAGGGGCAGGAGGCTCAGTCTCGGAACTGGCACAGCGGCACCACAGCCAAAAAACAACCTCACTGCTTTGGGTCACCAGTTACAAAAGGGGCCCAGATGTTGGGAGCTGCACAGCTCTTGGGGACCAGCAGAGAGAAGAGCAGTGAACACTTACATTTCACAGCCTGGCACACCTGGTAGGCCATGTGCCGTACTTGGTGGATGGGGTAAGGCAGATAGTTGTTGTCCTTCAGGAAATCAAAGGTGCTGAGCCCCAGCAGTTCAAAGGAGATGCACATGTGGCCGTGGTAGTCAAACCAGTCAAACATCCTGACACAAAGACTGAGAAAACAAATTCTGATTCAGAACAGATCCTCACACAGCACTCAGCTGTTATCCCTGTGTCAGGCTCCTCCTTTTCCTTGCTCAGTCTGTATCCCACAGGAAGCCAACGTGCCTCTAAAGAGCTAGTGACAGATGAATCTGGTCACACAACATCAATTATCTCTCTCAGCTGCCCATCCCTGTACCTGTGCTGCTAAGGAAATGCTTGCCCTTCCACTTTTTCACACCAAGAGCACACTCACTTTGTGTTCTCAGGATCCTTCTCGTTGATTTTCTCCAGCACGTTAATTTCCAGCCGAGCAGCCTCTTTGTATTTTTCCACATTTTTAATGATTTTGAGAGCAACACGTGCACCACCCCTGGGGAGAAAGAGGAAGAAAGCACAAGGTCACCCTCCAAGTCAGGTCAGGAAAACCCATGCCAGGCAAAACAGCCTGACCCTGCACAGCACAGCCTTCCACCGCCCTTGCTCAAGCCAGAAGGTGACCGTTATTAAGCAGTGCCTGCCAAAGCAGCACCCTGAATGCCTGCCCCAAACACACAGGCACCCCAAGGGCACAGCTGCCCAGATTAACAGGAGGAATCCTGAAAATGAAGGCTCCTGTTTTCACTCCCAAGCTCCCACTTGAAGCTCAAAAGGCTCTGTTACAATCTGCGGTCTCTCTTTTCCCCCACCTCCTCTCCACCACGTCCCTGGAACCGACGTACCTCCGGTGATCGATGCACTGCACCACCCTGCCGAACGTGCCTTCCCCTAAGGTGCTAATAATCTCATCTGGGATGGAGAGAAAGAGAGGGAGGTAGATGAGAGTGTGAGCGTGACCTGGATGCAGCATATACACAAGGAGGAGAATGCATTGCAACACCTAACCTGCACACAGCTCGAGAGACCGGAGCAGCGGAAGGCTGACACCGGCTGCGCAAGGCAACTGCCCTAATTCCCTGGCACTTCAGTAACAATACAATATATAAACGTAGCTTTAACAAAAGGGGAAGGAAAAGGAGAGGGTTTCTCTTTAATAAACAATGAAAATAAAAATGAAACAGAAAGATTAAGACAGATCTGCGACTGCGATGGGAGCTTAACTAGAGAGCTAAATTATGTTACGATTTGGCTGTACATCTTTCTTGTAGCCAGTCGCCGACGCGATAGATCAGATGCCCCTCGTCGTCGTCCTCCACACTCTTGGCCCTTCTGCTGCTCTGTCGACTCCGCTGCTGGCCCAGGCAGACAGGGAATTCATCATTCACCAATCAGATTTTCAAACCAGCGCAGCAGCCAGCGTCACGCATTGGTTGGTTTGGAAATTCACATGGTTGTTTGAGGAGGGGTTGCAGGAGGAGATTCCCAGCCAATTCATACGGCACAGAGGAATATATAACGATAGGGATATTGCAAGGGAACATGTCAAGATACAACACACTAGCTCAGAAAAGAAAAAAAAAAACAGTTCTCTTTTCGTTGTAGCAAAAAAAAGAAAAAAAAAGAATAAAAAGAATAAAAAAAGAAAAAAAAAAAAAAAAGAACCTACAAACAGCCCCACCCGAACCAGTGTGAGAGCAGAGACGTCAGGACAAGGGCGAGCGGAGGGGCAGTGGAAGGGGGCAGCTGCTCTTGCTCTTAGGGGAGGGGGATGCGGCTCGGAACGGCACCGGCCTTGGGGTCCTGGATAACGCCAAGAGAGCCCACAGAAGCTCAGCCCTGCAGCTGGGTGCTCAGTGGCCGTGGGGAGAGGCTGAGGTCAGCCCCACCGCAGCCCCTGAGGAAAGGCTGCAGGGGGCAGGCGCTGGGAAGGCCTGTGCGAGTGATGAGCCAGGCTGCCCCACACAGACGCTCCCCAGCCCCTTCCAACAACCACCCTCATCGCTCCCCCCAGCCCTGACACTCAGAATAAAGATGAATCCAGAGATTTCAGAAGCAGCTCTCGGTATAATGATCCATCCAAAACCAGAGAGGACTTCGGAGTAACTGCCTGAGGGGGAAGATGTGACACTTCTTCCTAGGCCCTCCCCCAAAGAAGCTGACCCTGGAAGGACTAACTTCCAGGAGAGAAGCAGAGGCCCAACAGGGAATAGGGACAGCCTGGGATGAGGCAGATAAAGAGGTTTACACCAGAGAAGAGGAAATTCCTGCCTTTGGTTCTTCAGCTAAGTATCCCCACACCTGGGAGCAACCGGCTGGCAGACCTGGGACCTGAATCCAGCCCACAATCCCATCCCTCAGACACAGCCGGGACAGACCAGACAACACTGAGAGCTCCACACACAGAGCAGAGAACGCGCCTGGGGTCTTAACAGAAGTGGAAGGTGAACAGCAGAACAGACAAGAAGAGAAAGCCAGGGACACTGCTGGGAAGAGCCTGCGATGGTTGCTGCCTCCACCCAAATCGACTGGTCCACAAGCTCTACTCCTTTCCAAAAGAAAAAACCCCTCACACGACATCCTACATCAGCTGGGCCCACCCAGAAGGATCCTGCTCTGACACAGAACCTGACCCTCTGAGACAGGGGGCTTCCTGCCACAGGACACGGGCCCAAACTAGGGACCAAGCCGCCTGTCACAGCCAGACTGAGCTCTCTGGGACCCGGATCGGCTGTATGCTTGCTGTCCAAACCTCACACAACACGCTGCTTTGGCTGGGGGTTCCTAGACAGCTTTGTAATGAGCATCACCGAACAAAAGCAGCGCTCTGTGGGGATTAAAGGAGCTGAGGACTGCAGCACCACCCCGGGGGGCAGGGGGACACGCCAGCCTCGCAAGGCATGCCTGTCCTTCTCCCATCTCTGAGCGGGACAAGAGGGTCTGAGCCGCCTGCACCCAGCTGGCACAGGACAGCTGCTGCCGCGGCGCGTCGGGGTGGCGGACAGGAGCTGCTGCCTGCACCTTTCTACACATTCCTCACGCTGAGTCCGAGAGAGCGTTAGAAAGTGAGTTTTCTACTTACCCAGCTCGTCACCTGGGAGAGAAAGGTTACAGGGGAGGCCCAGCATAGCAGGATACTCACCGATGAGGAGCGACTAAAGGACCGGCTGCGGCGCCGCCTCCGCCTGTGCTTACGCCGGCTGCTTTTGCAGCTCCGGTAGCTGCCCTCGCGGTCCCGGGAACGGCGGTACTCGTAGGAATGACGATATTCAGGTTCATAGTAGGCTTCCCCTCTCTCGCGGCTGTAGTCATTCCGACGGTAGCTGTCACAGTAACGCCGGTCGTAGGCCCTCCTGTCTGCTGAGTGGTCGTCGTAGCTATGGAGGGGAGAGGGGACTCGATTGCAAACACCGTCCAGGAAGTCACAGTGCAGAGCACACAAGAGGACGGGCCCCAGGCCACCCAGAAGGTGAGCTGACTACAGCCCCCTCCAGCCGAGCTAGAGAAAAACCCCAGGGTTTGAGGTCCCACCCCGTTTTTTCAGGCTCACCTTCTGGATCGAACGTGGTAACTGTCCTCCCGACGGTGCCGGCGGTCACGCTCGCTGCTGCTCGACCGCGACCGCGTCCGCCGCCTCTTGTGCTTGCGACTTCTGTAGCGCTCGTGATAGCTGCCTCGGCTGCTGCGCTCCGACGAGCGGTACCTTCTAGAGTGAGGCATCTGCGGGGACAGCAGACAGCGATGACTACACGAGGCAATGGCAAGGGAGAGGAACCAGCGCAGACCATCGACAGCTAAGGGCAAGGAAGGGCACATTCCAAGGGGAATTTGAGAAGCAGGGGACAAACTTCTGAGAGACCCCAGAACCCCATGAGAGAGGATGTGACAACCCACACGGGTTGTGCTGGCTGTGTTTCTGTTTTTCCAGGTTACCTCCCCCTCTTCAACTGCCACCTCTACTGGACCTGGCTCCAAAACCAGCATTTGCACTTCTGGGGATTCCACCTTCTCTCATTAAGCTACAGCACTCTCCAGGAAGTGGTAAAGCACCAGCAAGGTAAACTGAAGAGAGGTGAAACGGACCTCAGGATATCACTAGCATTCAGCACAGAGTCCCAGTTGTACACCAGCACTGGAGACACCTAAACGGGCAGCTCCTGAAGGGATGTCTCTGGATTACTGCCAAGCAGGCGGGGAGGGTCCTACAGCACCCAGGGAGCAAACCTGCCCTTTCCATGAGTTAGAGGTGTTAACAAAGCCTTGCAGAGCCTGCCTCAGGAGAAGGGAGCATGAGCTCACCTCCACCACACTAGGTGGGAACTCGAGAGTCAAAAGCAGGGAGGAAATCCCTTGGCAAGGTGGCACACCTCATCCCGACCCCGAAAGTGCCAGCTCTCAGGACTCCACTCCCATTGCCAGACCTCACTCCGCAGCTCTAAGACGCTCCCCACACGCATTTCAGATCTTGAGCATCAAGTGGAAAAAGCCTCCTCACCTGCAAAGGCGCTCCCTTTGGCCACACACCTCCCACCGGTAGTTTACCTCCCTTCCCCCCCTCCCCAAGAAGTCTGCAGGTGTTGCCGCGCTGCCGGTTGCTTTCACACCCACGCTACCGGCAGGGCCACCGAGAGATAAAACCACCCCCGGTGATGCGGTGAGTTGGGGGCAGGGGGCTGTGTTGGGGCAGGCGTGTTACACCCGGGCAAGCTTCACTCTCCAGATCGAGGCCGGGCCCTGCGGGGCCGCACACGGTTCTCACCCGTCCCCCATCCCCTCCCTGGGCTCGCCGGCTCCACACCGGGGCCTGGCTGTGCCCAGGCCTCGCTGCACCCAGGCCTTCCAGCCTCTAATTAAAGGCTGCGTGTGAAGGCGACGCTGGCGGCCTGCCGAGGCCGGGAACCCTTCTCCGCGAGTGAGGGAAGCGTTTTCGCGGCACGTCTGGAACCGGTTTGGGGACGATGATGGCGGCCGAGCTCCCTGCCCTGCTCCGCGGCCGCCGGGTGGGGCCTCCAGCGTGCGCGGGGCCGCGCCGAGCGCCAAGAGCGGAAGATCGGGAGCCCGCCCGCCCCGCCAAACGCGGGGAGAGGAGGGAGGAGGTCGAAGCCCGGACACCGGGGGAAGAGACCGGGGGCGACACCGGGCCTGATGGAAGCGGCGGGCGGGGAACTTCCCGCCCCGGTGCCGCAAGGCCCGGCCGCGGCCTCCTCGGCCCATCCGACCCGGCCCCGCTTCCGATAACGTCCGGGCTCACCGGCCAGACAGCGGCCGTAGAGAGACCCGGGCCTGGGCCTGCTCCGAGCGGCCCCGGAGGCGGCGCGGCCTACACCACCCTCCCCTCCCCTCCCCGCCCCGCCCGCCGCCGCGCCCCGCCGCACCGTCCTCGCAGCCAGCCCTGTGCGCTTGTCCCACAGGAAATCCGTGATGGCGGCCGTGGGCCCCCGGGAACCCCGGGCCCCGCTCCAGCTGCTCAGCCGACTCGGTGCTGGTAGTGCCGCTGCCGCCGCGCCCCGTCGCCGCCGCTGCTGCCGCCGCCGATCCGGGTAACCGCGAAGCGTCGCGCACACGCCGCGGCGACGCGCACGCAAACGGTACGCACGTCCGCACGTCCGGAACGCCTTGCGTCACGGGGCGGTGCCGGGGGGGCGGGGAGGCAGGGCCGAGGGGCGGGGTCCGGTGCCGGCCGTCGCGCCCTCGGAGCCCTGCCCGCCCCGCCCCGCCCCGCCCGCCGCGGGGTCCCGCGCCGCCGCCGCCGCCCGGGCCTCGCTGCTCGGCGCGCCGCCGCTCCGGTACCGCCGGCGCCTCTCCGCTGGCGGCGGGGCCCGGCCGCCGCGCCCGTGCCCGGCGGGGGGGAGCGGGGGGAGGGAGGGGTGCGCAACAGGCGGGAGCCGGCGAGAGACAGCGGCCGGTGACCGAGCGGCCGGGGGCGGCGTGCGAACGCCCGCCCGGGGCCGGGCATGTGCGGCGGGGCGGCGGGCAGGGCGCCCGGGCAAGGGCGTTTGAAGGAAACGTGAAGCGCGGCGGCGGCGGCGGCGGCATGGACGCGGCACCGGGACGGAGCCCCGAACCTCGGGAGAAACCTCCGGTGTTGGATGGAGAAGCGGCGGGGGCGCCAGCGGGGGCGGCGGGAGCGGCTCCGGCCTCTCCGGTGACGGCGGAGCAGATCGTGGCGGAGGGCGAAGCGGCGGCGGCGGCGGCGGGCACGTTCGTGCAGCGGCAGCTCGGGGCCATGCTGCAGCCCGCCGTGAACAAGTTCTCGCTGCGCATGTTCGGCAGCCACCGGGCCGTGGAGATCGAGCGGCAACGGGTGAAGTCGGCCGGTGCCTGGATCATCCATCCCTACAGCGACTTCAGGTGGGACCCGCGCTCCCGGGGCGGTCCCTGTGTGGTCCCGGTACCTCCCGGTACCTCCCGGCCCGGCTCCGCGTTTCGCCGCTGTCCGCGGTGCTGAGCTCGGTTCCTCCGTTCGGTCCGGTCGACGACCGTCGGGGCAACAAGTGCCTGGAGCTGGGAGCTCCGCACCGGGCCGGGGGAGCGGGACTGGACGGGACGGACGGGGATGCGGCTTCCCACCGCGGGGCCGGCCCTCACGGGCCCCTGGAGTCGCGCTGCCCCAGCCTCTTCCCTGTCCCCAGGCTATCGGTACCGACAGCTCTCTCCTCCCTCAGCCCCTCCCCAAGCCCCCGCCGCCCCGGGACGTCCCACCGGGTGGGGGTCAGCCCGGCTGAGACGAGGAGCGCCGTGGGGCTCCGGCAGAGGCGGGGGGCTGCCAGCCTTCGCCTCCCTGACACAGTGTGTCCATCCGTCTGTCCGTTCCCCCCCCGTTTCCCCGATGCTGGTTTGAATTTCTCTGCCTGGAGAGGAGCTGCTGCCCCCACGGGGCTACGGGCCGGGCGGAGCCGGGGCAGCGGCTGGAGGAGGGCAGGGCAGCGGGCGAGGAGCTGGGCCTGGCTCACGGTGTCACTGGGATCACAGGGAGAGCTCGGGGATGGATGATGTGGGAGGAACTGGGTGTCACGGGGATGTTGAGTCATATAGGGTGGGCTTTTTCTACGGGGGATGAAGCTGCCAGGCAGTCATCTCCTGCAGCAAGCTGTGACACGGCCGATGTCCCCAGCCTGGCCGAGGCACCCTGGACCAGGCTCCACACCCACCATGGATCCTTGGCACCTGTAGCCAGCTCCCAGTGCCTCTGGGCCCCGACCTCCCACACGCTCCGGCTCCTCTGCCTAACAATCCGAGCCCTGAGAGCCCTTTTTCCTGGGGAGCCACCCCAAAGATTGGGAGCCTGAGCTGTGCAGGAGCAGCTTGCCGGTGCCCTGTGCTGAAGGTGACATGGAGCAAGCTGGCGGGCAGACAGTCAGCAGGATTAGGCCGGTGTTTATCACATTATGGGGATACATAAAGGCCATTGAGATCAAGGCCCCCGCGCACTCGGCCTGACACAGAGTAAAGGACAAGCCCTGCCCTAAAGAGCTTAATTCTGAATCAGGAGCTCCCAGGAGGCTCAGGAGGCTCCGGGGGCCGGCAGTTTCCTCGCTCGGTGTGCACGGCGTGGGGGTGCAGGAGGCAATTGCTCGACTAGGTCAGGTCCCTTCTGCCTTGGCCAGCACCTCCTTTCCCTGCCCTGGCAAACCTTGGCTGGTGTTAATTTGCAGGAGGCTCCTGGGTCCCCTGCGGGGGGTGGGGGGGGGTGATGCCCCCTTTCCCTGCCAGTGTTCTCTCCCTCAAGTGATGCCATGACTTTCCCTCCCTCCTCTTCCCAGCCGCCCTGGTGCCTTTGCCCTGGACACAGGTTCTTGTCACATGCAAAAAGCCAGTGTGGATGTAGAAGGCACTAAGAGTTGCCTTGAGGTCCCCTTTGGAGAGGCCAACCTGTACCCACAGGCAGGGCTGGGGCTAACGGGGGGCACCCAAAGGTGGGAGCTGGACTTGCTCTCCCAGGCACCCGCACAGACTTTGAGTGGGGAGCCCAGGAGCCCTCCAAGCCTCGGGAAGAACGGTCGTACACGTGTTAGTGTGAAGAACAGAACATCCCAAGCACATTTCCATGTGAGTGGGGACACCGAATTCCGTGGTGGGACCAAAGACTGGTCAACCACTGCCTGGTGTCTCTCAGCTTTCCCACTAAAGCCTCTAAGCTCAGCCTCTCTCAGAAGAAGGAGGTGGATTAAGGTGTCCTCCAGACCCTGGGCTGCGTAGCTCCTGCTCAGCGCTCCCGAGCAACCAATCCCTTTGGGGTCAGACACGTTCCTCCCACCTTCCCTGTGGTGAGGACACTCATCTAGCCTTGCTTGGCTCCAATGCTGACCACCTCTCTGGCCCTGGAGCCTCTTGGCTGCCCCAGGAGCTCGGCATTTGGGGTTTGCATAACCAACAAAGCTTATTCTAAATCCTGCTAAGCCAGCCTGAGTGGTGGCAGGGAGCGGGAGGATGACAGGGAGCTCCTGGGAGCAAAGCCCGCATCCTCCCCAAGTTTTCCACAGGGCGGGTGTCAAGTTTGGGGCTGGGGCATACATGTGCATGCCCTGCTGTGCCACGAGGAGAGGCAGGAGTGACAGCCACACTCCTTGAGCTACAGCTCCTATGTTCAGGGTGATGTTTGCTCCCCCTGGACCCTTGGCTGTGCTCTTCCTCAAAGGCCAGAGCAGAATTTCTTCCCTTCACGCATACGTACCGGTGTGTGTCCCAGCCCAGCAGAAGTGTCTTAGCTGTGTGTGGGCTGACACGTGTGAGTGTCCGTGTGTCCTGAGTGCCTGTCTCTCCGCATTGTGTTGGACTCTCTAATGTTGATCCTGGGTTTGTTTTCTAACTGCCCGTGTTCCTTCTCTCCCCACTTCTCCCTGCCCTGCTCCATCCCCCACAGGTTTTACTGGGACCTCATCATGCTGCTCCTGATGGTGGGAAATTTGATCATCCTGCCTGTGGGCATCACCTTCTTCAAGGATGAGAACACCCCTCCCTGGATTGTTTTCAACGTGCTCTCAGACACTTTCTTCCTGGCTGACCTGGTGCTGAACTTCCGGACAGGCATCGTGGTGGAGGACAACACGGAGATCATCCTTGACCCCCACACCATCAAAATGAAGTACTTGAAGAGCTGGTTCCTGGTCGACTTTGTCTCCTCTATCCCAGTTGACTACATCTTCCTCATCGTTGACCTGGAGACCCAGGTGGATTCTGATGTCTACAAGACAGCCCGGGCCTTGCGCATCGTCCGCTTCACCAAGATCCTCAGCCTGCTGCGCCTGCTGCGCCTCTCGCGCCTCATCCGCTACATCCACCAGTGGGAGGAGGTGAGAACCCCTTGGGGGTCCACAGCCCCATGTCAGGGGTCGCTGGCTGTGGGGTACGTCTGGCTGGAGGGGTTTGGAGGACCGTTCTGGGTACAGAGTGTCTCTCTAGCTCTGCTCCCACCTCTTCCCCAGATCTTCCATATGACGTACGACCTGGCCAGCGCTGTGGTGAGGATCTTCAACCTCATCGGCATGATGCTGCTGCTGTGTCACTGGGATGGCTGCCTCCAGTTCCTGGTGCCTATGCTGCAAGACTTCCCTGAGGACTGCTGGGTATCCATCAACCACATGGTGGTGAGTGCCGGGCAGGGGCGATCATGGCTGTGGCTCTACTGGGCAGGGGGAGGGAAGGATTCGGTTACACATGGTGTACGCTAAGGCTGGAGTTGCCTGGACTCATGTGTCGTGGAGCAGCATCTCTCTGGCAACCGCAGAGGGATGGGGTAGAGGGAATCTCTTTGTCACCTGCCTGTCTCAGCCCACTGAGTCCTCCCTGGATGCAGTCCCCAGTGCCTCCTCCCAGGGCAGAGCTCTGCCCACCAGGCTCGGACACATCAGGAACCTTTCCCTCACTTGGCTCTGGAGTCCCTGGCTCTGAGGAGAAGTGGGATGGGTGGGTTCAACCTGGCAGCTCCTTCCCACAGTCCCCCCCGCCCCAGCACCCTGTTCCCTCTCCTGCAGAATGACTCCTGGGGGAAGCAGTACTCACATGCCCTGTTCAAGGCCATGAGCCACATGCTCTGCATCGGCTACGGCCAGCAAGCGCCCGAGGGCATGACTGACGTCTGGCTCACCATGCTGAGCATGATCGTGGGGGCCACCTGCTACGCCATGTTCATTGGCCACGCCACTGCCCTCATCCAGTCGCTGGACTCGTCTCGGCGCCAGTACCAGGAGAAGGTCAGTGGGGTGAGGTGGGGTGGGGTAGGGGAGGACCCCCTGACCACGAGCTGGTCCAGCTCCAGAACGAGCTTGGTGCAGGCTGCCCTCATGTCTGTCCTCACCACTCATCTGGGGGGTCAGGCTGGATAGAGACACCCCATTTATGATTTTGGGGTTCACCTTAGCATGGTGAGCCCCCCATCCTGGCTTCCATCCTGGGAGTGACCTATGGGACAGTGCCCTGGAGCAGGGGTGCCTGGCTCCTAGTTCCAGCAGCAGCTGCTTCTCACCGCCAAGGAGAGGGGAGGTGCTGGCCGTGACCATGCCGTGCGGCGCAGCTTGCTTCAGCCCGGTGTGGTTCCATCTTGTCCCCACAGTACAAGCAAGTGGAGCAGTACATGTCATTCCACAAGCTGCCTGGGGACACGCGCCAGCGCATCCATGAGTACTACGAGCACCGCTACCAGGGCAAGATGTTTGATGAAGACAACATCCTGGGGGAGCTCAGTGAGCCCCTCAAAGAGGTACAGGCAGGCACCCCGGCGCCGGAGATTTGGGGGAGGGGATCCAATACTTGCTGGGGTCAGACTCAAGGACCTCTCCTGCTCCTCACCCCACAGGAGATCATCAACTTCAACTGCCGCAACCTGGTAGCCAACATGCCCCTGTTTGCCAACGCGGACCCCAACTTTGTGACAGCCATGCTGACCAAGCTGCGCTTTGAGGTCTTCCAGCCCGGGGACTTCATCATCCGTGAGGGCACCGTGGGCAAAAAGATGTACTTCATCCAGCACGGGGTGGTCAGCATCCTCACCAAGGGCAACAAGGAGACAAAGCTGTCTGATGGTTCCTACTTTGGGGGTGAGGCTGGGCTGGGGGACCCCAACAACAGAGGGGAGTGAGAGCTGCTGGCGGGGCAGGAGTTGAGGCATCCCTGATGTTTCTGCCTGCTGCATCCTCTGCCCATCTGTTTTCACCCAGTGCCAGAGGCTTGGTGTCCACCTCATGTGGGGCTTTGGGGCTCACAAGTCCACCACCCTTGTTCTTATGGGGCACCTTGTCCGGCAGATTGAAGCAGAGGGACCAGCAATCAGAGCTCCGAATTCCGGCTGGAGAGGAGGGTGGTTTAGAGAAGCATCTGAGCCGGTTTATCGGCTACAGGCACAGCCTGGGGAGAGGAACGGGCTGGGCAGTTCCAGCAGCTGTGCCCTGGGATGTCTCCATGGCTTGAGGAGGGAGGAGGAGGAGGAGGCTGTGCCTGGCTGAGGCCATGGCTGTGGCTGTCTGAACTCCTGGGTCTGTCCCTCCTCCTGAGTCCGTTTCAGTGCCATCCCCGCTCCGGCTGCCGTTTCCTGGAGAGGCTGTTGGGAAGGGGGTGGGTGGCTGTGACATCCTGACACCCAAACCTGTCTCCTTGTAGAAATCTGCCTGCTGACGCGGGGCCGGCGGACAGCCAGCGTGCGAGCTGACACCTACTGCCGCCTCTACTCCTTGTCTGTGGATAACTTCAACGAGGTGCTGGAGGAGTATCCCATGATGCGCAGGGCCTTCGAGACCGTGGCCATGGACCGGCTGGACCGCATAGGTGAGGAGCAGCCCCTGGGTGATGCCTTTGCGCCTGTTCCCAGCATTTGCGGCACCCCAGCCCCATGGGTGGTGGGATCACGGATCCCGTAGGTGCCCAGCAATGAGGATGGGGGAGCACAGGGAAGGAGCCTGCTTCAGGGATCCCTCTCTCCTCCTGCCAGGCGAGATCCAGGCAATGACAGGCTTCCCAGGGGGTGTCACCCTCCCCACACGCATTCGCATTGCCTGGCATTGGCCAGCTGCTTGTCCCCACAGGCAGAGGACAAGCAGGACCCCAGCCCCCAGCCTGAAACCTTTGGAGCCAGACCCCCCCCCGGCCCTCTTTTGTCCCAGCTTCTCCCCATGCCCAGACCTTCTGCAGGGTCTCGCTTCCCTCTAGCACACCCCAAGGTTTTACTGTCCCTCCCCACTGCCACCCTGCCCCTCACAGTGTCCCCCCAAAGCCAGCACTCCCAGGGGTGGTGACACTGCTGCCTCCTACCCACCCAGGGAAGAAGAACTCCATCTTGCTCCGCAAGCGAGCTGAGCACAGCGCGGGCCCCATGAACAATGAGATGATCCAGCAGATCGTGAAGCACGACCAGGACATGGCCCACAACATCCAGGACCTGCAGCAGATGGCGATGGGCCGGGAGCTGAGCGGCAAGCCGGTGATCTGGGAGCCGCTGGTGCATGCACCCCTGCAGACAGCCGCTGCCACCACCAACGTGGCCATTGCCTTGACTCACCAGCACAGCCTCCAGGCCCACATCTTCCTGCCGCCCTCCTCCATCTCCAGCCCGCTCTCGCCCGAAGCCACCCTGCTCACCAAGCAGGTGCGCAGGTCCCAGCCCAGCCTGGGGGGCTCCCGACCTTCCTCCGTGAGCTCCCCATCCGGGGTGCAGTCTCACCTCCAGACGCCCGCCGCCGGTTCGCCTTCTTCCCCCATGGTCCAGTCCCAGGCACCCTTGGAAAGCGGGGGCCAGAGACCAAGCCACGGGGCGCAGCCCCTGCCGCGTGCGACACAGAAGGGGGATCTACCGGCGGCCAAGCCCCCCCCAGCTGGTTCCCAGCCCCAGCTCTCCAAGTCCCGCGGCGCCTCGGTCTCTACCTCGCTGCTGCAGCAGGCAGCGGGAGCTCCGTCGCCCAGCTCGGAGCAGGCGATGCCGGCGGGGAGAACGCTCCACTACAGCCTGTCTCGAGCCACCGGCTCCCACATCTCTCTTGTGATGCAGCCCCAGCAGCTGGTGAAGCACAGGAGCATCCAGGGCCTGCCGGTGGGGCGGCTCAGCCAGGACGTCCGTCTCCTCTCCGCCTCCCAGCCCTCCCTTCCCAATAAAGTGGCCCAACAAGTGGATGGGAGCTCCTTGCAGCAGGGCAGGAAATCTGCTGGGAACCTGGCCCGTAAATCCTCTCCCTCGGTATCTGGACTCCTCGCCAAGCCATGTCCGGGGGTCCCAGGCCAGCCAGCACACTCGCAGCAGATGCCTTCAGGATCTTTGGCTCAACCCACCCGCTCCGTGGCGGGACCATCCACTCCGCAGTCCCCGGTCTCCGCGTCCAGGCAGGCGGCGGGTCCATCCCGTAAGGGCTCCGTGGCCTTCAGCCCCGACGTGGAAACGGGGAAGCCCAAACTCCCGTCCAACATGTGAGTCGGCAGCGGCACCCATGCGCAGGTGGGAGGGTCGGGAGAGGCAGCAGGAGCGGTGGAGCACCTGGTGAAAGCCTCCGGCCCTGGTTGCGGTGAAGGGGAGATGAGGTGAGGGGCGGCAGCACCCTGGGGGCCACGGGGCTGACTGCTCCAGGCATGGTGACCGTGTGGGGCAGCCCCCAGAGCTGGCCCAGCTGGGTGAGGAGGGGGCTCTGCTGACTGTCCTGATGGGGGGAACTCCCTGCCTGGGCTCCCCCCTCCTTGCTCCATCACCTTGAATCCTGCCCACCTCGGGGAGGCAGTGGGTGGCTCAGAGCCCTCACCCAAACTCCAGTATCCCCGGGGACCCCAGCTTCCCGAAAATGTTTCTTGGGGGCCAGGCCCCCCCTGTCCCATGCTCTGCTCTCTGGCCCCACGGCCTCTCCTCAGGCCCAGGCTAGTGCTGGTGGCTCCTCCAGCCTGTCCTCTCGCAGCAGCAGCCGCCACACACTCACCTTGATCCCCAGCAGCACCTTCACTTCTTGGGAGAGGAGGGAAAAGCCAGGGGTCCCAGTGCCTGCTGCCGAGGGGGCTGGAGCCTGCAGTGGGGGCTGGAGCCTGCAGTGGGGGTCTCCCTGGGCAGGCAGCATACCAGAGACAGTGGAGGCCACGTCCCCCCTCCTGGAGGTACTGGTGGGGGGGTCCCTTGGGGTATGGTGCTGGGACCTGGGGGGTCCCCGGGCAGGATCCCCACAGTGTGATGAGTGCCAAGCGGCAGAGCTGGGGGCAGATGGTCTGCAGCGAGTAGCCCCCAGGTGTGTCTCCCCGGCTCAGGGGAGCATCTTGCCTCAGAGGTGCTGGGTCCCCACTGGGTTGGGATGTGCCTCTGGGTAGGGCTGTGCCCTCGCACCCAGGCGCTGCGGCCTGGACCCTTGCCATGCTCCAGCAAGGGACAGCCCTGGCTGGGGGGCACAGGGTTGGGGGGTGGGTGGGCTGACTGCCCGTGGCTCCAGGAGGATGCTCAGAGGGGGCAGCCCGGGGGTGAACCTGCTGCCTGCTGCTCCCTGAATGATGCTCAGCCTGGGCTCTGCTGCCTGCCCTGCCCTGTGGTCCCGTTTCCAGGCTGCCTGAAACTGGTGCAAAAGGGTGTCGTGAGGAGATGCCAACCCTGGGCAGCACCTGGTTGGTATGTGGGGGCTGTGGGGCTGCCTCCCCTCACCCTCCTGAGACTCCATGAAGGAGGACAGGGGTTTGGGGATCCCTCCCTGCAGCCAACCCACGTTGCCCCACCGGAGCCAGTAGTCAGCGATGTGTGTTTTGAGTTGTGGCTCTGCCCAGCAGCCGAGCTCTGCTTC
Source organism: Rallus limicola (assembly GCA_022605955.1). Lineage (NCBI taxonomy): Eukaryota > Metazoa > Chordata > Aves > Gruiformes > Rallidae > Rallus > Rallus limicola. Next base: position 3,987,926 of record JAKCOZ010000053.1, on the reverse strand, counting down.
CAGTGTCGCTTTGGGCCAACCTTGTTAACAGTCCTGGTTAGAGTAGTGTCCCCTCCCAACCCCGCCACGCTGCCGCAAGCTGCTTCCCGCTACCGGAGTCAGGAACCATGGCTTGTAGTCGTGCTCTGGGGTTTGGCTGCTGCCAAGCGGGACCCACTGGAGCCCTGGCGCAGTGGGCGAGGGTCTCGTTCCACGTGGTACTTCTCCAAGTGAGGTCTTCAGTTTTCCCCCCTCGTATTTTGGGACGTTGGGACCAGTCTGGACTGCAGGGCTGCTCAGGGAGCCCAGCCTGCAGAGCGCAGCAGCCTGGCAGGGCTCCTGTCAGCGTGTCCATCCGTCCATCAGAGGGGATGTCCAACACTGCCTTTTTTTTCATGGACTTCAACCCCCCCTACCCTGTCCCCACCCACGTCCTGCTCCATCCCCATGGTCGGTGTCTCCCTGGCAGCCCCTCGGGAAGGGGTCTGCAGCCGGGTCATGTAGTCAAACCTTCCCAGGCTGTGTTTACACTGCGTGATGTAGATGTTTTAGCGATCATCCTAGGTGTTCCCTGCAAAGCACGCAGGCTGGCCGGGACAGCACTGAGCACAGCTCCGCTTCTGCCAGCTGTGCATCACCGGTGCACCCTCCCCACGCCGAAACCCCATGCCTGGAGCCAGACCCACCCTGTGCTCCGGTGGATGGGTACCATGAGCCCCATCAGCTCGAGGTCCCAATACCCTGTGAGAGGGGAGGGGAGGCGGCTGGAGGGGCCGGGGGGTGCCGGCCATGCACGCGCGTGTCTCTGCGGCGTGCGTAGGTGCGAGTGTAGCCACCAAAGACCATGATCCTTCACTCCTGCACTCACGGCAGCCCATGGACAGAGCTTGTAGTTTTCATACCGCAGAGGATTTAAAAGCGTTTTTTTATTTTTTGGTCGTTGTACATAATGGATTTCAATAATAAAGGAGAGATTCGGAGCTGGTCTGGGGGAGCCTCCTTCAGCACTGCCCAATGGCACCCCCAGACCCCCACCCATGGGGATGGGATGGGGCAGGGGGGATGCCGTGGACCCCCTTCTATCCAAAACCCAGGTGCCATCCTGGACCATCCCAGAGCCAGGAGCAGCTGGGGCAGCTGCTGGTGTCTGGCAAGGGGTCTCTCTGTGGCCCTGTGGTGCTGTAGGACCCCAAAGGCAATAGATCCACCCCCCTCCCTCCCAGCCCCATCCCTTTAGGGCCTGGGGAGATTAATGTCTAATCTTGGGTTATTTTCCCCTTCCATCTCCCTTCCATTTATTAACCAGGGGGAGCTGGGGGGGGGGGGGACGTTTGATACTGCCTGATTGCAAAGCAGACTCTGGGCATTAACTAGATTAAATAAATGAAGGTCATGCAGTGCAAGACAGGCGGGGGTGCCCGAGCCATGTCAGCCAGGGGTGCCTGCAGCACATAGCTCCTCACCGCACCGCCACCGCAACCCCCCCACAGCTCCAGGGGTACAGCTTTGCTCCAACCATACCCCCTTCCCTTGGCAGACGCTGCCTCTGTACCCTATCTCAGCATGGCCCAGGTGCGATGCGAGCACAGGCAGCCCCACGCTGTGCCCCACCAGCTCTCCCCACAGCAGCCCCAGGATGGTGGTTGGCAGCCCCACCAGCAGCAAGAATTAGGCTCCGTGACACAGGGTGAGATCAGAGCTGATTAGTGGTTTCTTTCTAATTTGATTATTTCAGATTACACCGAAGCCAGCCTGATTAAGAGCGTGGGTAGGATGATGGTCCCCTGCCTTGGTGTCCTCATGGGGAGGGGGATTCAAGCTGTGCCCCCAGTGCCTGGGTCTGACTGCCCAGCCGGGACAGAGCGTGCTGAGGCTGCTGGAAGGAAATTCAGAGAGTGTTTTCCTTGGAAAATACAATTCCATCCCTTGAAATACAATTCCATCCCTCCTCTCTCATGCCCAGCCACAACTCACCCACCTTCCGCAGGGCCAGGCTGGGGCTGGTGTCTGTGTGTGGGGGGTTGGAAAAAGGTCCTGCTGGCTCCCACTGTGTCCCAGAGCCCCCCTGCCCACCCGATGAGCACCCAGCAGCTGGGTCCCGGGTCCTTGACCGCGGAGTGGGGTGGCTCTGTCCCAAGCCCCCTGTGTTCCTGGCCATGGCGATGGCAGTTCAGGGATTAGCGGGCAACAAGGCTGAGATTGATTAAACGGGAGTTAGCTGAGATGAGAGGATTAGGCTGGATGAAGGGGAGATTGCCAATCAGCGGCGCAGGCCTGGGGCGCAGCACCGCACAGCCTGGCTGCTGCTGCCCCGTGCCCACCCAGCCCTCGGCCCAGCGGGGTGATGGCCATGAGCCCAAGGGAAGCCACCCCCCACCCTCCACTGCCCCCCCAATTTACACTGCGCAGACCACTGCAACCGCCCCCCCCCCCCCCCCGCTACAGCGCACCCCACCTCTGCACCCTACAGCTGCACTGCGACCCTGCACCCCCCGTTACACCGCACAGACCCCTGCAACCCCCTGGCTCCCCCAGGCTACAGTGACGCCCTGCACCCCACAGCCGCACCGGGCGGCGCCCCGCAGCCTCCTCTGCCCCGCACTCCCAGTTACACCGCATCCCCCAGCTCCCCCCCTGCACCCCAGCCCCGCACACCCCAGTTACACTGTACCCCTGACTCCTCCCCCACCCTGCACTGACCCCACGCGCCCCGCCCCGCCCGGCCCCGGCCCCTTCCCCTCGGGCCGTGCCCGCCCCCGCCTGTCACTCGCTCCATGCCCTCCCTCCACCAATCGGCCGGTTCGTTCCCGCCCTTCTCGCACTTCTATTGGCTCATTCTCCTTGGGCTCATCCTCAGACGATAGAGCGGACCAATCAGCGCGGGCAGCAGCCGAGGCCGGCCGATGGCTTCGCCCCCTCCCCCGCGCAGGGCACGCCGGGAGTTGTAGTTCCCCCCGGCTCTGAGGCACCGGCTGCCCCAGCGGCTCCGGACTACGCGCCCCGGCGATCACCGCGTCCGGCGCCCGGGGCGGAGCAGAGCGGTTGTAAAGGCAGCGGAGGGGCCGGCGGCGTGTCCCGGCCGTGCTCTCGGTCATCATGAGCGGTAATGGGGTGAGAGGGGCGGCGGCGGCCGAGCGGGAGGAGTTCATGAGCTTCTTCCCACAGATCGTCCGCGACCTGACGGACGGCGGCCTCGGGCACCCGGAGGTGGGCGACGCCGTGGCGCGGCTCAAGGAGGTGAGGAAGGCTCGGGGGGGACGTGGTGGGACCGGGCCCCCCCCCCCCCGCCCCGTCCGGTCCCCGCCGTTCCGGTCCCCGCTTCCTCCCCGGTCCCCTTTTCCCCTCCGTCCCGTGTTTCCCTCACTTTGCCCCGTCCAGGTCCCTCCCCGCTTCGCCCCGTCCCGCTGCCCGCTCCCGTCTGCCCGCAGGTGCTGGAGTACAACGCTCCGGGCGGGAAGTGTAACCGGGGGCTGACGGTACTGGCCGCCTTCCGAGAGCTGGCGAGCCCCGAGCAACAGGACCCCGAGAGCCTCCGCTGCGCCCTGGCCGTGGGTTGGTGCATCGAGCTGGTGAGAGCCCGGGCCGGGGTGGGGAGGGACGGGACACACGGCTCGACACCACCCCCCCCCCCCCCCCCCGTGCCCCCTAACCCATCCTCTCGCAGTTCCAGGCCTTTTTCCTGGTGGCCGATGACATCATGGACGCGTCCCTCACCCGCCGGGGGCAGCTCTGCTGGTACAAGAAGGTAGGAGCTCCCTGGAGACCCCAGGTCCCCGGGGGAGGCACAGGGGGGGTCTGGCAGGGTCAGGGAGTTTCGTGACACCCCTCTACCCTTCTTGATGCAGGAGGGGGTCGGTCTGGATGCCATCAACGATTCCTTCCTCCTTGAGTCCTCTGTGTACCAGCTGCTGAAGAAGTACTGTGGGGAGCATCCCTACTACCTGCACCTCCTGGAGCTTTTCTTGCAGGTGAGCCTGGCCTCTACGCCCTCCTCCCGTGGATTTACCTCTGGTCTGGGCTTCTTCTGGGTAGTGTGTGGATCTCGGACTGTTCTTGAGGTTCCTAGGGGTACTGCCAGACACCCTACCTTCCTTCAGGCTCAGAAAGGAGCCCAAACAGGGCTTAGATTTGGGGGTTTCACTGCTGTGAGGACCTTCCTGGGAGGACTGTGTGAATAAACCCTGCCTTTCCTCTGCAGACTGCCTACCAGACTGAGCTTGGGCAGATGCTGGACCTCATCACTGCTCCTGTTTCTCAGGTGGATTTGAATCGCTTCAGCGAGCAGAGGTAAAGAGACAGGAAAGGGGCACAGAGATGCCAGCCCAGCTGGTGTGGGGTGGCTCTGCTTGAAGTCCCTTCCGGGCTTCATAAGAAAAACAGCTGGCTCATGGAAACTGCTGCTGCGACCTGCCAGGCTTCGGGCAGCCAGCCTTGCTCACACCATCAGAGCTTGGGAGGGAGATGCTGCTTTTGTCCTGTGCTGGTGAGAGGGGAAGGGCATGGGCTTTGGTGCTGAGCGTGGTTCCTCTGCTGCAGGTATAAGGCAATTGTGAAGTACAAGACGGCTTTCTACTCCTTCTACCTTCCCGTGGCTGCTGCCATGTACATGGTGAGTTTTATGGGAACAGCTTCAGGAGGGGCCTGCCCCTGGGTGTGGGGCTGCCAAGGGCATGGGGGGGGGTTGGGAGATGGGAGAAGTAAGGCTGGAAGACAGGCTCTGAAAGGCTTTATTCCTTTTTCCACCTCTCAGACTGGAATTGACAGTAAGGAGGAGCACGACAATGCCAAGGCCATCCTGCTGGAGATGGGCGAATTCTTTCAGATCCAGGTAGGAGCTGGCTCCCGGCCCCTCAGTGTCTGCACGACGCTGGTTGTGGTGCTCACATGTTTCTGTCTTGGTTCAGGATGATTACCTGGACTGCTTTGGGGACCCAGAGCTGACAGGGAAGGTTGGCACCGATATCCAGGACAATAAATGCAGCTGGCTGGTTGTGGAGTGTCTGCGGCGGGTCACGCCGGAGCAGAGGCAGATCCTGGAGGTAACAGCCAGGCTGCCAAACCCCCATGCTGGGGGGGAGAGGGGACACGTGGTGCCCCATGTTGAACAAGCTGGACTTCCCCTCTCCTCTGCTCTTTTCCCAGGAGAACTATGGCCGTAAGGAGCCCGAGAAGGTGGCCAAGGTGAAGGAGCTCTACGAGGCTCTGGGTTTGAGGGCTGCTTTCCAGGAGTATGAGGAGAGCAGCTACCAGCGCCTGCAGGAGCTGATCAAGAAGCATGCCCAGCGCCTCCCCCACGAGATTTTCCTTGGCCTGGCACGGAAGATTTACAAGCGCCAGAAGTGATGGCAGGGGGGGGCGGAGGCTTCCTGCGGACTCTTGGCTAAGGGGGCCGGGGAGGATTTTGTCCTCCCCCCTCGTCTAGGGGGCGAAAGAGCTCTCGGTCCCCCCAGCGCCCTGGAGGTGGCAGTTGTGTCATGTGCACCCCCCACCTCAGCGTGGGGCGGGGCGGGAGGGGCCGGGTACTGTTGGTACAGAGGGGCCGGGGCCGCGGGGCTCCGTGTGTGTCAATAAACATAAGTTATTGCGGTGCGTGGCTGCCGGGGGTCGGCTGAGGCTGGGGGGGGTTGGGGGGGTGGGGCAGGACACCCGGGACCGGGGCGGAGCGCAGCCCCCGCCGCGCGGGGGAGGGGCGAGGCGGGGCCGCGGCTCCTCCTCTTCCACCCCCCCCCCCCCCCCGCCTTTCCCCCTCCCTTTCCCCGTCAGCCGCATTCGCCGCCGCAGCGGAGGAGGTGAGCGGGGCCGGGGCTCACCGGCGAGCGCGGCAGGGACCGGGCGGCGGAGCCTCTCCAGCCCCGGGGTGATGGGGGTTGGGGGGAGGGGGTGATGAGAGGATGCGAGCGGGGCCGGTCCCCGCTGTCAGTTGCCCCGTGCCACCGGTGGATGCCCGGGCCCGGAGCGCTCCCGTTGCCGGGGTAGGGCCAGGCGATGCGGCAGCCTGCAGCGGCTGCGGGAGGGTGTGAGGTGGGGCCGGGCGTCTCCTTCCTCGGCCGTACCCCGGGTTGACAGAGCCGGCACGGCCCTCCCAGCATCCCCCCCGCCCCCTCCTCCTCCCGGCCGAGGCTGCAAGGGCGTTTTCTCCTTGGCAGCATCCCGGAGATGCTCCCGAGCGCTGGGGCCCGGCAGCGGGATTCGGCTCCTCCTGGACGGGCCAGAGCATCCTTGGCCCACGCTGGGGCCTTGCTCCGGGGATCAGCCCCCGGCTGCGGCTGCTGCCCGGCTGGCCAGGCCTGAGCTCCGTGGGGAGCTGTAGGGCAGACCCTGGGTGTGGGCCCATCCCTGAACAGGGACCCTCACGCCCAGCCTTTCTCTGGTCGGTGGCTGCTGCAAGGTCACCACCCTCCAGCTCGCCCTGTCCCTTCCTCTCTGGGTTTGCTTGTTCTCCTCCGCTGATCAAAAGGGTGTTTGGTGTTTGTAGGGAACTGGATGGTCTGAAGAGAGGAGCTGCGGAGCTCTCCAAGGAGGCCACCAGTGAGGCAGCATCATGCTGGCTCCGAAGAAAGGCCTGCTGTGCAACCTCAACCACATCCATCTGCAGCACATCTCCCTGGGATTGCACCTCTCCCGGCACCCAGAGCTCCAAGAGACCTCTGCCTCCATGGGTGCAGGAGACCAGACCAGCTGCAACGACTGCCCAGAGAACTGTGAGCAAGTGGATGCCAATTCCAACAACCCCTCCTTGAAGTGCCGGTGTTGTGAGTCCCACACGCAGCAGCTGGTGACTTTTGGCCTCCAGAACCAGACAACTCAAGAGGATTTCCCCTGCCTGCATGCTGGAGATGAGGTAGCTTCCCCTTGCAATCCCCCTTGTGATCTGGATTCCTCCTCCTCCTCGTCCTCCTCTGTCAGTAGCTGCTCAGATTTCAGCTTGGATGACTCCCCGGTCTCCGTGTACTGCATGGGGTTCTCCAGAGAACAGTCACACTCCCCTGAAAATCAGCCCAAAGTCATTCCCATAGAAGATGCCCAGGATGGCCAGTCGTTGGCTGACCAGAGTAGGACGTGTGATGGACAAGACGTCAACCTCAATCCCCCGGTGCTCCAGAGATCGGATGCCCTGGCAGGAGAGAGCCCAGACAGCCTCTGCAGCATCACCTCGCTTGACTCCCAGCACAATGAGACCTCTCCCGGTGTGGTGGTGCAGGAGACTACTAGCATCTGCATCAACCTAGACCGTAACTGCAACTCCCTCCCCAACCCTGATGCTGTGCCTCCGGCATCGCCTTCGCCAGGACGGCGGGAGCCTGGTATGAGCAGCAGGCCTGAGCCACAGCCCCGGGTGAGCAGTGTACCCCCACCCGTGCCGCCCCGGCCTCGGAGACGGCTGCAGGTTCTCAATGCACACAGAGCAGAGCAGCCGCTCCTGCCCACGCAGCCGGCAGAGCCGGAGCCCAGTTCAGGTGACCTCAGCAGAGATGTAAGCAAGAAGACCATCACCTCCTTCCATGAGCTTGCCCAAAAGAGGAAGAGGAATGCCACTGCACCTTCTCTTGCCCAGGCCAGGGTTGACCGGAGCGACTGGCTGATCGTATTCTCACCAGACACAGAGCTGCCGCCGCCCAGCGAGCTCCTCTCCAGCACTGTGGGCCAAGAGCCAGCCCGGCCCCAGCTCCAGCAGGACTGGGCAGTGAAACCGCCCAGCACCAGGCAGAGAGAGGTGACCACGTTCAAGGAGCTGCGGTTCCGCAGTGCCTCCAACAAGCCCAAGGGCCAGCCAGCCGGCGAGAGGGCAGAGCCAGCGGCACCTCGGCACCCCTCTGCCTCCCTGGAGACAGCTGCGGGCAGCGATGGCTCGGGCTGGCTGCCACCCGTGCCCCTGGGTGGGCACTCGCTGGCACCCACAGAAAGCCACCAGCCAAAGAGGAGGAGATCCCGGCCGGGACTGCAGCCTATTGAGGAGGGACAGCTGGGGGACGCAGAGGAAGGGGGGCTGCCGCCTCGAAGCTGCCTCCCGGGAGAGAAGGGGCTGGGCTCCGGTCGGGGGAAAGACACCCTGGTTGGGAGGCTGCAGGGAGCCCGTAGGGACGCCTGGGCGCCGGGGGCGGTCGAGAGAGGAGGCGAGACCCGCGAGGAGGGTAAGACTGGGAGGGGGGGTAGGGGAGGGGGGCGGATTCCCTCCTCCCTTCGGGGGCTCGGCGGGGCAATGGCGTGGGGCTGCAGGGCCTGGGGGGGAAGGCGGCGGAGGGCCGAGCTGGGCTGTTACGAGGGCCCGGGCTGCCCGCTCCACGGCTCCGGCTACGCGGCTTCTCCCGGCCGCCTGCGGCCGGCCCGACTCCTCCTCACCTCACCCCGCCCCGCCGCCGCCCCGCCCGCGGGCCCCTTCCGGGCCCGTCCTCTGCCCCGTCCTTCCCCGCCGCCCGGCACCGGGGCCCAGCCCGGGCCCTCCCGCTCCGCCGCCGCCGCTCCATGGGCGAGCGCGGCCCAGCTGGTCCCGGCGCCGCCCGCGGTGAGTGGGTCCGGGGCGGTGAAGCGGGTCCCTTCCGGCACGGGCCTTCCCCCCGCCCCCGGGCCCCGCTTCTCTCCCCGGCAGCGCCCAGCCGGCCGCGGGGGAGCCCGGCCGCGCCTGACCCCGCCGCCGCTCCCCTCTCTCCAGTCAGGCCCTCGCCGTCCGCCGCTGGAGCCGCCGCGGGCGCAGACCGGCCCGGCGGGGGGAGCCCGGCGGGAGCCCGATGGCCCCGGGCGGAGCAGAAGAAAGGTAACGGCCCCACGGTGCCGGCCCCACCGCCGCGCTCGGGCTGAGCCGGGGCGGGTTTCCCTGTCCCGCCCAGCCCCGCCGGGCGGTGGCGGAGGTGCAGCGGGGTGGGGGTGGGGGACACGACACGATGGAGACCCCCGGGGCAGGGGCGGGCGGTGCTCCCGGCTGCGGGCCAGCCCCGCCCGGCTCTCGGTAGAGGGCGCTGCCGAACCGGGCAGCGGGACTGGGGCTGCCCCGGCGCTCGCGAACACCGGGGTATGGGGGTCCCGGGTCCCGTCCCCTTGGGGGCGGCGGGACCTCTATCCCTGCACCCGAGAGGTGCCCGTGGCACCGGCCTGGGATGCTCCCGTTGCCCTCCGGGCTCCTCCAGACCTTGACGGCCTGAGCCGCTTCCCACCCCGGTGGGTGCTCACCAGCCCTAGCTGATGCTCCCGGGGGGCTCAAGCAGGTGCTGCGGGGCGGGGTGTGGGGGGTGCCGTGTTGACCTCGTCCTTTCCGGTGCCCGACAGCCCTGCTGATCGCTGTCAGCGCTGCTGTGGATAAGATCATCGCCCACTTCAGCAGCGCGCGGAACCTGGTGCAGAAGGTGAGGGGCTGGAGTGGGCAGGAGGGGCTTTGGGAGCTCTGTCCCCACAGGCTCAGGCTTAGGGGCTGCCTTTCCCCTCCCTCTCCTCTCCTTGTGCCTCCTTACTCCAGGCCCAGCTTGGGGACAGCCGGCTCAGCCCAGATGTGGGTTACCTGCTGCTGCACACCCTCTGCCCTGCGCTCTATGCCTTGGTGGAGGATGGGCTGAAGCCATTCCAGAAAGATGTTATCACAGGACAGAGGAAAAATTCCCCCTGGAGCGTGGTGGAAGCCTCTGTGAAGACAGGTTGGTGTGAGGGATGTGCTCCTGGAGAGGTTGGGATCAGCATCCTGAGAGGCTTGGAGCCCTTTGCCAGCCTGGGCTGGGAGAGGATTCATCCCAGAGCACTGACTATGCCATGTATTCCACAGGCCCCAACACTCGCTCTCTTCACTCCCTGTGCTGGCACGTGGCCGGTCTGGCCCCTCTCAACAGTGCCAAGCAGAAGTTTCATGCCTTTATCCTCGGCCTTTTGAAGTGAGTATCGGCTGTCGATGGCCCACGCTGTCCTTGCTGTGGGGGTGGGTTGGAGCAGAGTCCCAAGAGCTCTAATGAGGGTTCCCTTTGTCTTGTTTAGCATTAAGCAGCTGGAGCTGTGGATCTCTCATCTGCAGAAGAGTCCAGGTAAGGATGTAGCACCCAGAAGTTCCCCACCAAAGCCCTCTCCCACTTGCCAGAGTGATTGTCTCAGACCAGGTCCACACATAATGCTTGCCTAGGATTTCCATAGCGGATGAGGACTTTTTTTTTTTATGGCTGTCATACTGGGTGAGGGCTGTCAGGCAATTGGGAGTGTGATTGAGACCTGCTAGGGCATCCCAGCTGGGCTGGGAGGGATGTATGGGCAAGGGCTGGGAATCTTGCAGCTGTCCAGCACTGTCCATGTCTCGTAGGGGTCATCTCTGTGCTGTATTCACCCATGGCCTTCTTTGCCCTGAGTCAAGGCCCACTTCCCCACCTCGCTGATGAACTGCTGCTGCTCATCCAGCCCCTCTCAGTGCTGACTTTCCACCTGGACCTGCTCTTTGAACACCACCACCTCTCTGTGGATGTAAGACCCTTGTCCCGTCAGCTGGAGTCCCCCATGTCTCCTGCCCGTCACGCTGCTCAGGCCTGGGGGGCTGTGCCGCCATGTCCAGAAGGCCAAAACACTTCAGGGGCAAGTCTGGAAGATGAAGTCCCCCCTGATGCTCTGGGGAGGTCAGCTGGGGCAGAGGACAGCATGAGGTCCCGGTCCCCGGCAGCAGTTTTGGGACTGGTCCCTGGCCTGCAGGTGGGGGCTGCCCTGCAGCAGACCTTCCAGCACGTTCTGCGCTGGGGAGATCAGCTCAGTCGCACTTTGCTGGGAGCTGAGGGCTCCCCCGAGACCCACGGGCCCGAGGCCAGCCCTCAGGACGCTGAGGCTGGCCTCAGTGGCTGGTGGGGCCAGCTGAGCCAGGCCTCCCGGATTTACACTGCTCCTGGCAAGGAGAAGTTCCCCTTCGTCTGGTGGGCAAAGCTGCGGACGGCGACGGGAGAGTCCAGCCCCGTCCAGGCTGCACGACCACAGATACCCACGAATGAGCCTAGAGGCACCGAGCTGCAGCTCCTTCAGACCAAAGCCATCCATGAACTCTCCAGTGCAAAGCCCAGCAGCAGTGCTGACACCTCTGGGTCCTCTTCCCCTGAAGACCTCATCCCGCCTGTGGGAGCTGGAGCACCCACCAAGCCAGATGATTCTGCTGCTGGAGAGAAACTCCTGGCTGCTTCCCCAGAGCCTTGTGCAAACGGGATCCAGGCTGCCACATCTGACCCAGAGACTGGGAGTTCTGCTCCTGACAAGGGCAGCTGGCTGGGCCGGCTCTTTGGAGCCACCAGCCCCTCTGCCAGGAGCTTCCCTCCCAATCCTGATGCCATCTCAGCTAGGTCCAGGTAAGACCCAGCTCAGGTGGGCAGCGTTGAGGAGCAGCGTGTGCTGAGGAAGGGTTGTTTCTGTCCTGGGCATCACACAGAGAGCACACCATGGGGCTCGCTGGCCTCCTGGGCTGCCTTGTACTGCCAGGGAGCCGGGCTCTGCTCCCGGGCTGTTGTGCTGTGCCAGGGGACTGATGTCACTTCAGTCCTTTAGAGCAGCAGGAGCTCATGCTGGAAGCTCAGTGGGGCTTGATAGAGCTCTGAGACTGCCAGAATAGTGTCCTGAGCCAGATGGGTGGTCTATCAGCAGAGGGGTGGCAGGAGGGACAGGGAGGGGATTGTCCCTCTCTGCTCTGCCCTCCTGAGGCCACAGCTGGAGTCCTGTGTCCAGAGCTGGGGCCCCAACACAAGAGAGATGTGGGGCTGTTGGAGAGGGGTCAGAGGAGCCACGGAGATGCTCAGAGGGCTGGAGCAGCTCCCCTACATAGAGAGGCTGAGGGAGCTGGGCTGGGTCAGCCTGGAGAAGAGAAGGCTGTGGGGGGACCTCATTGCAGCCTGCCAGTCCCTGAAGGGAGCAGAGGAACAGGAGGGGAATCAGCTTGTTCAAGGGCAGAGCCTGGCAGGACAAGGGGGCTGGAGTGAAGCTGGAGGAGGGAAGGGGGAGAGGAGATCTTAGGGGGAAGTTCTGTGCAGAGAGAGGGGCTGGAAGGGGCTGCCCAGAGAGGGGGTGGGTGCCCCATCCCTGGGGGTGTTCAAGGCCAGGTTGGCTGGGGCCCTGGGCAACCTTGTGTAGCTCCAGGCCTGGAGGTTGGTGTCCCTGCCTGTGTCAGGGGGTTGGAGCTCTGTGACCCTTGGGGTCCCTTCCAACCCAGACCAGTCTGGGATTCTATGAAGGCACTTCCCAGACAAGCTTGTGACTTCCTCTGCTTTTTGGTAGGAGACCCTCTAGCTGGCTGTCACCCAGCACGTGTGTCCTGGCTGTGATGGTGAAGGGGCCAGCGGCTGAGAAGACCCGTGATCAAGTACAGCCAGAGAGGAATGTGTCCAATGTACCCGCACCCCAGACCCACAGGTGATGGGGGGCACTGCAGTGTTTGGGGCTGGGAAGCTGGTGGTGGATTTTTTTGGTGGAGGGGAAGCAGGGGCTGTTTCCAGACACAGCCTGGCTCACCACCACGCAACTCCTTGTTGCTACCTTGTTCCTTGACTGCTCCCCTCCTGGAGTCCCCTGTGTCCTGCTGAGCTTTGGGTGAAGCTGGTGTCTGCCTACCTGTGATCAGTTGTTTTTCCCAGATGGGTTTTTTTTGGGTTGAATTTGAGTGTTTTCTTTCACTCCTGTGCTTTCTGGAGTCATAATGGCTTGTTTGGTGTGATGGTGTGGCAGCTCTGACCCAGGTGTGGCAGGTCAGAGAAGCTCTGGTGGTCTGTCTGCACTGGTGCCTTGTCCAAGCGAACGTGGAGGGTCAGTGGCCACCCCACACCATGTTTGGCCACCTCTCTCCTCTCCAGCCCTCACTGGCCGTGAGCTACATCTCCCCTCCACATCTGTGCCAGCGCTGCCGTGCTGGGGGTCCACTTGGCCAGGCGGTTCTGTGATGTGGCTTCTCCATCAAGCCCATTCTCAGGGGGCATCGCTGCCTGAGGCTGGGTCACGGGCTCCACACATGAGGGTCAGAACCTGTCGGGAGCCCTATAGGAGCTGATCCCTGGGGGATGAGTCCTGGGGGATGGTGTTTGTTTGCAGGGCTGTTCGGGCTCTCTGTGACCACACGGGTACGGCTGACGGTCACCTGAGCTTCCAAAAAGGGGATGTCCTGCAGCTCCTCTCCACCGTGGATGAAGACTGGATCCGTTGCTGCCATGGAAACAGCACTGGCCTAGTTCCTGTCGGCTACACATCCCTGATTCTGTGAGGGGGCGGAGGAGACCCGAGGAAGCAGCTGAGCTTGCTGAAGCAGGTGCCACCTCTGGGAGGGACCGTATCCTGCCACATCTTCCCCACCTTCGGGGCTGGGCAGTTCTGCAGGGTGTGGGGGGTGAAAACCCTGTCCTGGTGCCCCTGTCCCAGTGCCTGTTGTTGCTGCTCGTTTGCATGACGTTGCGTCTGCTGTGGGTGCGTCCTGTGAGCCGCCACCCTGCGTGTCCCCCCAGACCGGCCAGCACTTCACTGGGGTCCCTGTTTGGGACCTGCTCTCGCTTGTGTTTCCTCAGCAGCTGCCCACACCTGTGCCAGGGGAGGGAAGGACCCTGTCCCTGTGCCCTACTCACAGCCCTCCATGTCATCTGTGCCGTCATGTCCTGCCACCGCTGCCACCTCTCCGTGCCCTGCTTTGCCCTGTGGTCGGGGCTGGTGGCTCAGGCCCCCGCTACGCAGTCCCAACACTCTGTACATAGTTGTAACCACAGGAACGAGCTTGTTCCAGAGAGAAGGAAACTGGAAATAAAGGTTGTGACTCAACGTGTCCGCCTGGGGGAAGGGATCATGGGGGTGGGGGGCTGGAACTGGCCCCGTGGCTCATCCCTGGAGGTGCAGTCCATGGTGAGAAGATGCTTTTGCTGGCAAAGAGCAATAGCTGTGCTCAGAGCAGCCACTCAGGGGTAGCCCCATGTCCTGGCAGGAGGTGCCAGATGTCCTCTGTGGGGTAGAATGCAGATACCACCAGAAACAACCCTGGACCAGGAGGGCAGCCCACCAGCAGCTGAACCCAGGTATTTTTCAACTCTTGTTTTATTTTATTTTAAAATTAAAAAAATAAAGTGCACTACACTCTTTGGCAGAGTGGCTCTAGTTTAAAAGGAAGCCAAGCCCACAACGGGCCATGTGTGGCATTTTGATGGCCACAGATTCAGGTTGAACAACAGAAGATCCAAGTTACAAGGTGGGTCAGCAGCTACATCATTCCTTTCTGATGCAGAGTTGCCAAACACCTCCCCAGACACCCCCCTAACCCCAAGTCAGTGGCACTTCAAGCCCTAACTGCTGTGTAAGGACTGTAGCTCAGCACTGCCAGCCCTGACAGTGAGGAGTGGTGGCTGCTGTTAAAGGACATCAAGTTCTCTGCTCCTGAGGCCCCCAAGGTACTGCTGGGTGCTGGCTGCGGGCAGGGTGATGGTCCCTGATAGGGTCGACAGCTCCAACCAGCCTCGGACTTGCCTGACTTTTTGGGAAGGGAGGGGGATGGTCACTGGTCTGAATGCTGCCAAGTCAGCAAGATGTCCTAAGTACGCTGGCAGAAGCTAACGTGTCATCTGCAGGTTCTAGGGGCTGATACCTGAGGTATCCAACAAATGGCTGGAGCTGATGATCCTTACTGGTCACTTCCAGGTCAGTACAGTGAAATTTTAGGATGGTTCCTAAAGTTAGTAAAGAACTGAGCACCAGGGTCAATGGGGCTGCGTGTGGGCTTCATAGGGAGGACTCAGGCCAGGTATGTCTTTCAGTCCTGGCTGCTTTGGTTTGGGAGCTGCTGCTGGATGTTTAGCATGGTTGAGTGTGAGTGCTGGTAGAGCCTACTAATGTACCTAGGGAACTAGTAGGACCGTTCCCTTGGAAAGGAAAGCCCTGAGCCCCAGGCTCAGAGAGGCTGCTTGTGGGCTCCATGGGGAGGTTTCAGGCCAGGTATGTCTTTCTGTCACTGAGACAGACAAATGACACGTACAAGAGTCTGGGGCACAAGCAGAAAGAACGAACCCGATTGATTTCTGTATCCTCATTTCTATACACTGCCACTACATGTGTGTCCTTCTGCTGTTGGCCTCTCAGGTACATGCTAACACACAATAGGGTGACATTTTTAGCTTTGCTAACAAGGTTTATCTTCTCCCAGGTTCCTTTACCTGCGGTCAGCAAATTCCTTAAAATTGTTTTACTTCCCCAGATGTTTCTACACTTTCCCATGTGATTCAATGATATGTAATAACGCTGAGTAGATTGATAGAGATGTAGCTTAAGAGACAATTAATTAATGTAAGGAGAATTTGTTTTGAGAATAGATTGTATTCAACCATACAGAGCAAGGTGTTGGCATTGTCTCAAGTGAAGTGTTTCAGCAGCATCTCATGAAGATGCACATACACTGATTGGAGAATGATCCCTCTCTGTCCTGATCTTGAATCCTAAGCTACCCAATACATATTTTCTCCCCTTTTCAGCTGAAAAGGGGAGGTGATAGAGTGGCTTGGTGGGCATTTGGCCTCCAGCCAGGGCCAAACCACCACAGCCTGGAGTTGTGCTGACCCCTTGTGGTGGTTTAGGCCTGGCTGGAGGCCAGACACCCACCACTTTTGGCCTGTCGCTCCCCTTTTTAGTTGGACAGGGGAGAAAATATATATTGAGAGGCTTAGGAGTCGAGATAAGGGCAGGGAGAGATCATTCCACAATCAGCATCACAGGCAGAATAGACTCAACACAGAGTGAAGGATTTATTCCACTACATTACATTTATTCCACTAATTACACCCCCAGTGACACCAGAATCACATACTGAGAAGCATGGCCAGATCTTAAAACACCTTCCCCTCACCCTCCCTTCTTAGCAGACTTCACTTTAGTCATGATTTTGCTCCCTTCTCCCCCACCATCCTGGCACAGGGAGGGGCAGGGACTGGGAAAATGGGGACTTTGGTCAGTTCCTTGCAAGTTGGTTTCTTTCTTGGCTGGGTAGGGGGGCATTCATTCCACACCCCTTTCTCCTGCTGCACCGTGGGGTCCCAACCACGGCAGACAGCCCTCCACCAACTTCTCCAATGTGAGTCCTTTCCCATGGGGCTTCAGCTCTTCCCCAGCTGCCCTGGTGTGGGTCACTGCTGTGGGGGCAGTAATAAATCACAGTGTCTCTCAGTCCTAGTCCCCCAGGGGGTCACCAGTCTTCCCCAAGCAAACCTGCTGCAGGGTGGTCTCTCTCTCCCTGGCTCGTCTCTGTCTCTCTCCAAGGGCTGCAGGTGCTGGCAGGGGCTGGCTCCACCGTGGGTCACAGCATCTCCTGTCTGTCTCCCCCTGCTCCAGCCTGGGGCCTCTCCACGGGCTAGAGGCGGGCTCTGGGTCTTTTCCATGGGCTGTGGGGGGATCCCTGCACCACCATGGGTTTCTCTAGGGGCTGCAGGGGCATCTTTCTCTTCGGTACCTGGGGTGCCTCCTCCCCCCCTTCTCTGGCCATGGTGCCTGCCCAGCTCCTTACACCTTCTCACTCCCTTCTGTGGGGGCACAAAGCAGCTGCTTGTGGGTATTTGTCTCCTCGCTGTGATTCCCAGAGGCGCTGTGACCATCGCTGATGGGCTCGGCCTTGGTCAGCAGCAACTCCGGCCTTGAATCGACTGATACTCACAGTCTGGGGCCTGCAGAGAACTTCTGATTGCTTCTCACAGCAGCCATCTCTGCAGCTCCCTGTTCTCTGTCAGCACCTAGCTATGCAAAACCACAACACTCCTGAAATGGGTTGCCTGGGCTTTAGGGCATTTGGGTCTGCATGCACCCTGTCGCACTCTTCTTGCTGGTTCCCTGCTGCAGTGGCTGTCCATTGAGGTGGAATTCGGCGCGGCTTTGCCAAACGGCCCATCTTTCCACACCGATGGCAGGTCCCTGCTGCTGCATCCCAGATAGCTCTATAATTTGCTTTCAGAGCCACCCCCCACCCTGTTTTTTAATTGGGCAGGCTGCCATGACACGCCTGGCCTGGCCACACTCGTAACATGTCTGCAGCTGTACACGTACAGCAGCCATTGCTGTAGTGAATGCGGCCATTTTGTGCCCCACGAAACCAACCTTAGCACGGGCAGTAACCATCGTCTCCAAAAGAGGGGTCTCCTGGTGGCACTTTGTTAATTTTTTGGCAGTCAGTGTTGGCATTGTCTGGAGCGAACTGTTTCACCAGCATCTCACGGAGCTGCACAGCAGATACTTGTTGCTCGATTGCCGCTTGCAATTTTCCTACCAAAGGAAGAAATGCCTCCCGGGGCCCCTGTTTAATCGTGGTGTATTTTGCTTTTGGCTCTGCTAATTCTGCCATAGGGATCAAGGCTTCAAGTCCTACTGCCTTCACTTGTTCTCATACCAAAGGGGGCCACTGAGCCTGATGTTGAGGGTTATTCCATTGTCCCCTCCCCATCAAAACATCAGCACCATTGCTAGAACTATTGCTGGTATTGATCTCCCAGCAATCCTGGTGGACTGCAGAAGTTCCACTCAACTGGAGCCTGGCAGATGTGACAGCCATAGACAAGAAAGGTTGGAGGGAGGAGCTGGGGAACCACAGGCCTGTCAGTCTGACCTCAGTCCCGGGGAAGATGTGGAGAGGGTCATCTTGGGAGCTGTCATGCAGCACGTGTGATGGCCAGGGGATCAGGCCCAGTCAGCAGGGGTTTACAGAAGGCAGATCCTGTCAAACTCACCTGATCACCTTCTATGATGAGGTGACCCGCTTAGTGGATGAAGGAAAGGCTGTGGATGTGTCTACTTGGACTTCAGGAAAGCCTCTGACATGGTTTCTCTCAGAATTCTGATTGAGAAACTGGCTGCCACTGGCCTGAACAGCGGGATCCTCAGCTGGGTTCAAAACTGGCTGAATGGTCGGGCCCAGAGGGTGAATGGAGCCAAATCCAGCTGGAGGCCGGTCAGCAGTGGTGTCCCCCAGGGCTCAGTCCTGGGCCCAGTTCTGTTCAACATCTTTATCCACAACCTGGAGGAAGGGATTGAGTGTTCCCTCAGTGAGTTTGCAGATGACACTGAGCTGGGAGGATGTGTCCATCTCCCTGAGGGTGGGGAGGCTCTTCAGAGGGATGTGAACAGGCTGGATCCATGCACTGAGACCAACGGAATGAAGTTCAACAAGGCTCAGGGCAGAGTCCTGCACATGGGACACAACAACCCTGAACAGTGCTACAGGCTGGGGGAGACTGGCTGGAGAGTGGTCAGGCAGAGAAGGACCTGGGGGTGTTGAGTGACTGCTGACTGAACACAAGCCAGCAGTGTGCCTGAGTGGCCAGGAAGGCCAATGGCATCCTGGCTTGTGTCAGACCCATCGTGGCCAGTAGGTCTGGGGAGGGGATTGTGCGCCTTGACTGGGCACTGGTGAGGCTGCACCTGGAGTGCTGGGTCCAGTTCTGGGCTCCTCACCATCAGAAGGACATTGAGGTCCAGAGAAGGGCAACCAGGCTGGGGAAGGGGCTGGAGGGCAAATCCTCTGAGGAGTGGCTGAGGGAGCTGGGGGTGTTCAGCCTGGAGAAGAGGAGGCTGAGGGGAGACCTTCTCCCCACCTCCACTGACCTGATAGGAGGGTGCAGAGAGGTGGGCAATGGTCTCTTCAGCCAGGGGACAGGAGATGGGACGAGGGGCAATGGGCTCAACCTGCCCCAGGGCAGGGTCAGCTCAGCTGGGAGGGAAAAGTTCTTCCCTGGCAGAGTTGTGGGGCTGTGGCACAGGCTGCCCAGGAAGGGGCTGAGTCACCACCCTGGGTAGGTTTAAAAAAAGGCTAGATGAGGTACTTAGGGATATGGCTTAGCACAGGACAGGAATAGTTGGACTTGATGATCTTAAAGGTCTTTTCCAACCTTGTGATTCTGTGACAGTAACAGCTCCCTATGTATCACACTAGGCTTGACCAGCATTCCGGTTCAAACACGCAAAGCGTCCAGCAGTAGCTCCTAAACCAAAGGAGCCAGTACAGAAAGACATACCTGGCCTTAAACCCCTACATGTAGCCCACAAGCAGTCCCTCTGATCCTTTCCAAAGGAACAGTGCTAATGTTCCTAATAGTTCCCTATGTACCATAATAGGCTCTACCAGCATTCCCATTCAAACATGCTAAACGCCCAGCAGTAGCTCCCAAGCAACGGAGCCAGTACTGAAAAATGTTGGGGAAGGCAGCAGGCCTGCCAGAAACCTGAGTCTCCTCACAAAAAGGATTGGCCTTGACAATATCCTGGCGTTCCCGTGAGACAGGGAAGTTACTCATGATGAAGGTTTTTGTAATGAGATTCACGAAACAAAGTGGCTTTTCAGGCAGGGGTACAGACTCCCTGACCCAAGAAGGAGTTGAGGGAATATATTTGGGAGTAAGGGAACAGGTCCTGAACCAGCCAGGATGAATGGTGGGCACAGCAGGTGTGTTGATAGTTTTGGACATCCCAATAATGCTTAGGTACAGGATATGTTATATTTACTAACCAATCAACTTAATGGACATAGCGTGTCTATTGCACATGATCAGCATATGGAACCAATTAGCAGTCATCTA
Organism: Rallus limicola; assembly: GCA_022605955.1. NCBI lineage: Eukaryota > Metazoa > Chordata > Aves > Gruiformes > Rallidae > Rallus > Rallus limicola. The sequence continues at coordinate 3,968,445 of JAKCOZ010000053.1, read as the reverse complement.
ATTCCTACATTTACAATAACAAATGTATAAAATCTATGTGCTTTTTCTCAATAAAGGGCTTCACGTTGATTGATATTGAATTGGGTGCTGCCCACTGTCGGTCTCCTCAGCTGTGACCCTGAAACTGGGACTAAAGAAGTCAGTGAAACCCCAAAGAAGACCAGCTGGAAAAATCACTGAGGTGGCTGGACAGTGCTCAGGGGCTGGGGAGAGGAGAGAATCCTGGTACGAGGCAGTGGTACAGCTAAGGAGGTGAGCAGCTGGTGTGGCTGTGGGGAATAAGTTATCTAGTGAGGAAAGGGCCGTAGTCAGGGTATTAGGAAAGGTCCTCTCAAAGAGAGCCATAAAACACGGTGAGCTGACGCTGGAGCGTCTGTTGCAGTGGTGTCTTGATCATGAATTTTCAAGTGAGCCACACTTAGTGCTCAGTGTAAACACCTGGTGAGGGGTGGGGGATATATTATGGGATGTGGTGAGTAGGGGAGACAGGAAGGCAAAGGGACTTGCTACTGCTTGGAGTCTGGTGATTCCTACTCTGGAGGAGCAGGCAGCTGCCCTGGAAGCTGTTAAAGCTCTGGCGGTGATGGCAGGCCCTGCTGAAAGGTGTTTGAGCCTCTGGTCTCAGGACCACCTGCCCCTTCACCCAAAGACTACAGAAATGGATATGAAGAATCACCGACTGAAGCACCTACCAGTGTCTCCCCCACGGCACCGCTGGAGCCTATGGACCCACTTCACCTCCATACCCGCCGCTCAGAGGTACATTACTGCAGCCCCCCCCCTCCCCCTGATCCAGAGACTGCAGAGGCTGCTCGACAGAGCCAGGGCACGGAGTCGGGTGGTGTCAGCGCGGGAGGAGTGGCTGAGTCAGGGTATTGTGATTCGGACTGAAGGGAATCGGGAAATCGGTGTGGTGGAGAGGGCTGGTAGTGGGGCGGTGGGAGGCGGAGTGGGCATGGAATCACAGGATCACAGAAACACAAGGGGTTGGAAGGGACCTCGAGAGATCATCAGGTCCAACCCCCTGCCAAAGCAGCTCCCCAGCTCATATTGCACAGGGCGGTGTCCAGAGGGGGCTGGAATCTCTCCAGAGAAGGAGACTCCACACCCCCTGGGCAGCCTGTCCCAGGGCTCCCTCACCCTCACTGGGAAGAACTTCTTCCCATATTGGTGCAGAACTCCCTGTGCTCCAACTTGCAGCCATCGCCCCTTGTCCTGTCCCCACAGACACTGAGAAGGGGCTGGCTGATTCCCCCTGCATCCCCTGCTTAAGATAATTATAGACATTAATTAGGTCTATAATGGAGACGGCGCTCCCCCGGGTCCCGGCTCTCCCCCGGGTCCCGGCTCTCCCCCGGGTCCCGGCGCTCCCCCGGGTCGCGGCTCTCCCCCGGGTCCCAGCGCTCCCCCGGGTCCCAGGTCTCGGCTCCGGTGGCTGGCAGGGTCGCGCTGTGGTTCGCGGTGGGGGTGGGCGAGGATCGGCGCTGCAGGAAGCAGCCGAGACCCGCGAGGATGTGGTGCGGCACCAGGTGCCTTGGCAGAAGTGACGCAGAAGTGGGACCCCCCATCCCCATCCCCATCCCCATCCTCCATCCATCCGGAGGGCATGTGGCAGCTCGTGTCTCGCAGTGTCACTGGTCTGACGGGTCGGTTTGCAGAGTTTGTCTGGATGTGATGCAGGTTCCTGTTGGTTTGTTGGGAAGGGATGTGCTTGGCCAGCTGGGAGCAAAAGGATTTCTGATGGTGACACTGACAGTGGGCAGCTCATTTGAAAATTAACCTGGAAAACTGACCCCCCCCTTTTGAGTTGATCAGTGGCGGCTTACTTGGGGAAAACTTGCCCACCTACAAGATTTAATACGGGAGGAAGGGACTAAGGGACATCAGCCTTCCACAGTCCCTGGAACACTCCTATTTTTACCATTCCCCAAAAGGACGGGAGATGGCGCTTGTTGCACGCGTTAAGAAAAGTCTATGACCTGATGTGAGACACGGGAGCACTACAGCCTGATCTGCCATCTCCAAATATGATACCTCAAAATTGGGACGTTTTAATCATTGATTTAAAAGATTGTTTTTCCACTGTTCCCTTACACCCTGATGATTATGGCAAATTTGCTTTTTCAGTCCCTACTATAAACAAAAATGAACCCATGGAATGGAATCATTGGGTAGTGCTCCCACAGGGCATGAAAAATTCACCGACTGTGTGCCAGACTGATGTAACCTGGGCACTTGCTCCAGTACGAAAAGCACATCCTGACCTAACCCTTTATCATTACATGGATGAGATACAGATTGCAGGAAAAAACCCTGGGGCTCAGGGCTTTGTTCTGTGGAGGAAACCTCTTAATACTACTTCACTAGGGATTTTTCTCAGCTGAATGGGCCTTCCATTTGTGATGGTATGCTTCCCCTCGATACCCCCATGTTTTCTTGACTTTCCTGTAAATAGGATTGATTGATAACCACTGGTGTTGATTGTGATTATCTGCACCCGTCTCACAGTGAGTGCAGGAAGACAGATAACACCACAATAGCCAAGGGTTATCTATGCTCATGTGCCCACCTGGACACTGGTCAGTGTCCACTGGCATCTACGGGTGGGATGTGGATATGACTATGAGCCAATCATCTTACTCCATAAATAGTGAGCAGTCCAAGAGCCCTCTGAGCTCTCCTGAGACGACAGCGGGCTGCATGACAGGATCTCCCCTGGAGAGGGACTCCTCTCAAGGTGACTCCTCGAGGTCGAGTGAATCCTTGCTGCAACAGATCTGCAACAGATCCTTGGTGAGTGAGTTGGGAATCAGTGCATTAACATTTGTGATCTGAGCTGAGAAATATAAAGGGTTGAATGTCTATATAATCCTTTAGACAGAAACCATTGACCAAGTCTGGGACTAAGACTGAATCCAGCTGCACCCAGGCTCCTCTCTGAGAAGGAGTTTAGAAAGCAAGGGGATTCTGTCTGAACCTCATGACTCAACGGGAGGGTCTCCCTGATGAACCCATCTGACCCTGTTCTCTCTGCACTAACTCATTGAGATTGCCTGACCATCGAACAGGAATCACTGCCGCGTGTATCACCAAACACCAGTGCAGCCTTTGTTCATATCAATAACAGGTTATTGCCTCCCTCTTCAGAGTGAAGGGCATCCCTCTGCCCTATCCCATCTGCAACAGGGTCGCTGTGGGTCCCTATGGGGCTTTATGTGTCTCTATGGGGCAGGGTCGTGCCTCACTGGCTCTGGGGTTCCTGGACTCAGTGGTCTTGGCTCTGGAGCTGCTGGTCCAGGTGCTGCTCCTGCCCCACAACTGCCCCACATGCCATTGCCTGGCACCCGCTACACAGGTACGGGGGTGCTATGGGGGTGGACTATGAGGTGAGATGGAGGGGCTATGGGGGTCTGTGGGGGGGGCTATGGGGGGCTATGGGGGGGATTGGTGCAATGGGGCGGGTTATGGGGGGCCATGGGGGGGCTATGAGGTGTGATGGGGGGGCTATGGGGTGCTATTGATGGGCTAAGGGGGGGCTATGGGGGGCTATTGGTGGGCTATGGGGAGGGGGGCTATGGGGGGGCTGTGGGGGGCTACGGAGGGCTACGGGGTGGCTACGGGGGGGCTGTGGGAGGGGCATTGGGGGGGGTGTCCCAGGCTCAGGGTCCCAGTCCGGCCGGCAGGGGGCGGTGTTGGGCGTTCAGGTGCTGCTGATGACGTCATCGGCGGTGGGGGTGGTGCTGATGGTGATGGAGGCGGTGACGTCGGCGAGGGGCGGAGTTATCAGGGCGGGGACGGTAAGAAAGGGGCGGGGCCTGGGCCCGGGGGGCGGGGCCTATGGCTCCCTATGGGTATGGGCATGGCCTCAGCTCTGATCCCGCCCCTTCCCTTCCCTTCCCCCAGTGTGGAGGATCCGCCCCCAGTGCTTAATAAAGGCCAGTCCCTTTCTCCACAGTCTCGGTCTCTGATTGGGCGGTGGGGCTCCGGGGGGTGGGGCCAAGGGGCGGCAGCCAATAGGAGAGCTGGGACTGCTGCCTGTGTGCCTTGGGGGTGTGGACCAGTATGGACCAGTATAGATCAGTGTGGACCAGTACAGGACAGTACAGACCAGTGCTCCCAGTATACACAAGTACAGCCCAGTATGGATACTGGTGCGTAACTGGGGATACTGGTGGGCTACTGGTGGGGTTACTGGGGATACCGGTGGGGAAACTGGTGGGTAAATGTGGATACTAGTGGGGTTACTGGGCATACTGGTGGGTTACTGGGGGTACTGGTGGAGATACTGGGTATACTGGTGGGGATACTGGTGGGGTTACTGGGGATACTGGTGGGTTACTGGGGATACTGGTGGGCAACTGGGGATACTGGTGGGCTGGGATCCAATCCCTCAAACCAGTATGAACCCTCCCCAAACCAGTATAGACCCCCCTGAGACTAGTATGGACACCCCCCCCCGCCCCCCCAAACCAGTATGAACCCTTCAAAACCAGTACAAACCAGTATAGAGACACAAAACCAGTATGGGACCCCCAAACCTGGGATCTATGGGGTAGGATCTATGGGGCAGGGGATCTATTGGGGCAAGGGGGAATCTATGGGGCAGGGGGATCTATGGGGCAGGGGATCTATGGGGCAGGATCTATGGGGCAGGATGATGGGGCGGGGGATCTAAGATAAACTGCAGGCAGAGGGGGAAAACAATCTTTCCTTTGAACTTGAGTCCCAGCCTGTCTTTCTGTTATGAAAATGTATGCTACTGAAATAATTGTCTGGAGCTCGTGGATTCTTTGTTCATGATGAATACTTGTTCTTCCTGAAGCAAAATCTGGTGTAGTAAACATTTAGAGTTCTGAACTACCTGCTGGGTAACAGGGATGGTGTCTGTGCCGCAGGGTGGGTTTGTGTCACGGCTTGGTTTGTGAGAGAAGACTGAGGCCACGGGCTTTGTCCTTGGGAGCCCAGGGACAGAGGACAGGTCAGGGACGCCCAGCAGCTGTGCCCGCTGCATGGCCACCAAAGGCAGGGAAAGCCCCCGGGCCTCCTGGGCACAGGGACTGCCTGGGGCCCAGCACCCCAAAGGCCTTCGTCTTGCTGGGTGCTGGGCAGGGCTGTGCATGGGGGGGCCGCCCATCACAGCCTGTCCCCAGGCAACGGTGAGGTCACAAGGCCCCGGGGCAGTGTCCAAGGGGGTGTCCTGCCAGAGCCCTGCCAGAGCTGTCCTGGGGACAGCCCCAGGCACACGCAGGAGGAAGGGCTCCTAGAGGAGCTGATGAACAGGGGGCTGAGGGAGGACAGCACTCCGAAGGCAGGACAAGGCTGCTGGAGGTTTCCTACCGCAAGGCCAGCTCAGGGCAGAGCCACCTTTAGAGATGGTTTGAGGGACAGAAACCCTTTCTGGCTGGAAGGCCGTGGCAAGAGCAAGGGGACGCCTTCTTGCGAAGCCTGCAGAGCTCAGCAGCCTCATCCTCCAGGCAGCCGGGGGCAGCAGCCGTAAGCAAATGGGGTGCAGCAGTTTTGCAGGGGTCCCAGAGCTTTGGAGCCCAGGGCGGCAGCCTGCCAGGCGCGGGAAGGATCCTTGCCCCGAGGTTGATAGGGCCGGGGAGGAGGTGAGGCCCCGGGCTGAGGGAGAACAGGGCTGGGGCATCTCCTGGCAGTGGTGAGCAGCAGGTGGGAGGAGGGAGCCGCTCTGGCTCCCATGCTCAGGGAATAGCCGATGGCCAGCTCTGCTGCTGGGCTCAGGGAGGAATTGTCCCCCGGGGCGGATTGGCACTGGTCCCCGGGGGTTTTTCGCCTTCCTCTGCAGCACTGAGCAGGACCCCTTGTCGGGCCCCTCCCCAGATGGTCACCCGGGCTGGCTCCCTGCCTGCTGCTGGTGCCCCACCAAGGTGGCCTGTGGTGCCCTGCAGCTGGGGGGAGGGAGGAGGGCTTTTTTCCCCCACGCTGGGCTAGGAGTTGTGCCCCGGGGTTTTTTGCCTGCCTCTGTGGCACTGAGCACGCTGGGCCCTTGCCAGGGCTCCTTTGGGCCCTTGAGGCTCGGGGCCTGCTGCTCACGCCCCACGAAGGTGCCCTCGTGCCCCGCATGGCGGGGGAGGAAGCTTTCTGCACTCCCGGGGCGGGCCCCAAGGGAGGCCCCCCCAGGCCTGTCCTCTTTTCCTTGGCAGCACTGAGCACAGCCCCTTGGCAGGGCTGCCTTTCTCCAGGGGTTCTTGCTTGGGCAAAACAGACCCTGCTTAGAAGGGCTCCCGGCTCGCTGCACCCACACAGGGCAGGCACAAGAGCACTGGCCAAGCAGCACAGGGACAGAGCAAGTTTGGGAAGGGCTGAAGCTTGTCGTGGCTCCCTGTCATCCTTTGGAAAAGGCCTCCCAATACCACACCCTGGTTCTGTGAGCTATTTTTTTCTGTTGTGTGTTGCTGCCAATTTCTTCCCGCTCTGTTCAGCAAACAGGCTGCTTGGCCTGACTTCCTAGTGCTCCTTTCTGTGGCTCTGTGTCTTCCCTGTGCCAGAATGTAGGGGTGTTTCTGTCCTAAGCTCTGCTGAGGAGTGCATCAGCCTGCTCCTTGCCATTGTGCTAATGCTTGTGAGCATCAGTTCTGATCCCGACATCACTGGACAGTTACAGAAACAAAGGATCAGAGAATAGGACCAGGCTCAAGTTTGAAAAGCCAGGATTATAACAAGAAATTAGAGGGTGTGGCAAACAGCCCAGGCTAACTCAGCTCACCTCTGAGGACTGCTTGGGGAGCTTGACTCTGCCCAGGACAGCAGCTCATACTACTGAAACCTGTTCAGTTTGTTGGGTGTTACCTCTACAGAGGTAATCTATACCTAAAATGCATGGAGCTTCTGGGCCAGTCACAATTGGGTGTTTCTCCCAGTCCTTCCCAGTTAAGCTCACTTCAGCCTCTAACACAGTTAATTGTTGGGATCCCCCTGTCCCTCCAGAAATGCTGACAGGTTCTGTCCCTACATGATTCGATGGCATTAGCGTACACTGGGCACCAGTATCCACCAGAGCCTTGTACTCCTGTGGGTCTGATGTGCCAGGCCATCTGATCCACACAGTCCAATAAACACGGTTATCCCTCTCCTCCACCTGGCTGGAGGCAGGGCCCCTCTATTGTTGCTGATCGTATTGGCTGCTCACTGGTGCAGCCTTCTTCCTGACAAGATCGCGTTGTGCGGTTCTTTTACCTCGCAGCTCATCTACTCGTGCCTGGAGGGCTGAGGTGGGCTGTATATGCCACGTCCTCATGTCCTCACCATGGTCACGCAGGTAAGACCACAGCTGCCCTCGCAGCATGTCTCGTGGTGTGTACCTTCTGTATCCTCCCTTCTGGGATGATGGACGCTTTCTCCCAACAGCTGCAACATTGCCCCATAGGGGTTGGGAGTTGCACACATTTTGGTCAAATCGTTTGACCAGTTTCTCTACCGCTGGGATCACAGAGTGGGAAACATTGTCCTGATATTTCCGGAGTCACCAGGACACTTGTTCTACAGTTGGTGGATATGCATCCTCCCAGTCTATTGATGCTAGTGAATTGGTGTGCCCTGCTGGTGCACTTCGCACAACCTTACGCCACATATCTGGGGTGCATAGAACTTCATCAGGATCAGAGGGATACTGTGTATTGTCCAGATCATAATAAATGATCTCCCGTACAGCTAATTCTCTCAGGTGCTGGATAACTGCCTCTGTGCTGTTACACTTGGGTGACTGACATGGAATATATTCCTTTATGGGATACCTTTCCTCCACACTTGACAGTAGTCGCCTCCAGAGGCTGAGGATTTCTGGCTTTTTCCCAATTTCCTTGTCAATGCCTCCTTCTCTAGCTAGGGATCCCAACTGCTTGGCCTCCCTGCCATCTAATTCCAGACTACTGGCCCCTTGACCCCAGCATCGGAGCAACCAGGTGATGATGTGCTCACCTGGGCGGCGGCTGAAATCTTTTCGAACCTCCCGCAGCTCACTCAGGGTCAGGGATCCTGTGACAACCTCTGGTTCTGCCTCTGCCTTAGACGGCCCTGCTCCATCCTGAGGTGCTTGAGATGGCCCTGCTCCATCCTGACATGCTCCAGATGGCCCTGCTTCATCATCATCATCCTTCACTACATGAACTGATTTCTTTGTGTGTTTCCTCTTTTGTACGGGAGCAACAGACACTGGCAGGGGTTGGTTGTTTGTTTTATCAGCAGTATCTGCTGTAGGGGTGGCAGTAGCTGCAGCATCGGTTGGACAAGTTGCAGTAGCCACAGTGCCAGTCACAGAAGTTACAGTAGCTGCAGTGCCAGTCATAGGGGTTGCAGCAGCTGCAGTCTTTGCTGGTTTGTTTTCATTCCTTTCCCTCTGACAGTGCTGACAGTACTGGCAGTGCTGCCTGATATCAAGCAGTGTTTGGTAAATAGTAGCCAGGGCCCAGCACAGTGCAGTAAGGTGTGCTTCTCTGGGAAACTTACAGCAATTCCTTTTCAGATATGCAGTCACTTTACCAGGGGCTGTAACTGCTCAGGAGTGAAACTCCAAGCCATCGGACGTGAGAAAGTGCCTAGGTACCTGCCCATGCTCTGCCACATGCCCTGCCACTCATGATTATCTGGCCTCGCAGAAAACTCTTGAGTGGTGTTCATAAACCTCTGCTTAATATTTGACAACAACTGAACCATCTGCACCAAACCTACAAACAGCAAAATGCTAGTTTGAATATCCCAGGGATATTGAAAGTTTTTAAAAACTGCTAGCAGAGCTGTTGTGTTTAGCCCAAAGGAAAAGAAAGCAGTACTCCCACCATACCAGCTGCCGTTATTAAACCCTCCCTGTCCAAGGAATGGACAAGGAATGGACAGGGCAGCAAGATCTCATACAAGTACCAGCACCAGTTCACGATCCTCGATATTCCTGTATCATAGACTGTTATCATAAAATACAAGAACAGGAGACGCAGCCTCGACATGGTAGAAAATCCTGCCAGGATTGCATACAGCACACGGGAGTTTTGCTGCCACAGCTGTGACCACAGCCATGGGAATAGATACCACAGCATCGTGATGGGAGACTGCTGAGACAACAGGACTTATCACACCTTAATTGCAATCGGGTCAGGGTCAGATCTACCGTTATCCCAACCTTTCGGGCCCCACGTTGGGTGCCAAAAAGACTGTCATGGTTTCACCCCGGCTGTGGGCTGAGATCCACGCAGCTGCCTGCTCCTTAAAGTAAAAGAGCAGGAGAAAAGGGAAAGGGGGGGGAAACAAGGGAAGGGAAAAGGAAGGGGCAAAAACTCCAAAACCAAGAAACTCAGAGGCCCGTGGGTTGGGATAAGGATAGTTTACTAAGAGAACAGAAAGATCAAATATAACAATGCCAACAGGACTTAAGAGCAAAAGAATATGAAACTATTGATACCCAATGCAGTTTCTCACCCAACCACACAGCTCAGGCCGCACCACCCAGAGCTGTCCCGGAACCCGACCGTCCCCCAAGACCCTCGTGTCCTGGCCACTCGCGTCCCAGAACCGCCCCCTCTTCCTCCCATCAGCCCCCCGTTATCCTGGGCAGGACGTAATTGGCATGGAATACTCTCTTTGGCCCATCTGGGTCACCTGTCCTGGCTTTGACTGTCTGACTGCAACCAAAAACATCAGGGTGTTCTCAGCACTGCTTTCATTGTAACTCCCAAACACAGCATTCCATCCGCTGCTACAAATGAAGTTAACTCTATCCTGACTGAAACCAGGACAGTTTTATACATAGATTAATAGCAAAAGGAGAACTAGGGAGAGTCTCCCACATTATTGGATCCGGGGCAACCTTTGGGATGGAGTACGAAGATACTAATGCCTTTGTTTCCCTCAGTCTTTAGCAGTAAGACCAGTTGTCTCCTGATACCCAGACCCCTGAGAGGAAAGATGGGGACGGGAAGTGGACTCAAGCCTCCAGAATCCCAGGGGAATTGGTAAGTGACCTGCTCAGCCACTTAGATCTGCACAAGATGGCTCTGGATGAGATACAGCTGAGGGTACTGAGGGAGCTGGCAGAAGTGCTCACCAAGCCATTTTCCCTTATTTACTGGCTGTCCTGGCTGAAAGGAGTGGTTCTGCCTGACTGGAAGGTGGCACGTGTGACACCCACCTTCAAGAAGGGCAAGAAGGAACACCCTGGGAACTACAGGCCTGTCAGCCTGACCTCAGTGCTGGGGAAGGGGATGGAACAAATAATCTTGAGTCCCATCATGCAACACATGCAGGACACTCAGGGGGTCAGGCCCAGTCAGCATGGGCTTAGGAAAGGCAGATTGTGCTTGACCAACCTGATCACCTTCTACGACAAGGTGACCAGGTTAGTAGATGAGGGGAAGGCTGTGGATGTGGTCAGCCTAGATTTCAGTGAAGCCTTCTACACTGTCTCCCACAGCATACTGCTAGAGTCAGTGTCTGGGTGACACAAGACAGGGAGATACAGAATTCAGAATGGGATAAACATGTCTCAGGTTATTACAGCTGAGACAAACTAAAAGGAAAAAAAAACCCCACTACTAAAAACCATCTAAGTACAGACTGGTCCTAAAGTGAGTTAAAAGGTTCTGCAATATGCAGAAGAAGATCAACACTGTGATGCTACTTAGAAACATCCAGTCATCAGTTTCCACATGGCATCCTTGAGCTCCTGGTTCCTCATGCTGTAGATGAGGGGGTTCACTGCTGGTGGAAACACTGAGTAAAGAAATGACACTGCCAGATCCTGAAATAGGGAGGAGATGGAGGGGGGCTTCAGGTAGGAAAACACGGCAGTGCTGATAAACAGGGAGACCACGGCCAGGTGAGGGAGGCAGGTGGAAAAGGCTTTGTGCCGTCCCTGATCTGAAGGGATCCTCAGCACAGCCCTGAAGATCTGCACATAGGACACCACAAGGAACACAAAACAGCCAAAAGCTAAACAGACACTGACCACAATAATTCCAATTTCCCTGAGGTAGGCATCTGAGCAGGAGAGCTTGAGGATCTGGGGGATTTCACAGAAGAACTGGTCAACAGCATTGCCATGGCAGAGGGGCAGGGAAAATGTATTGGCTGTGTGCAGCAGAGAACAGAGAAACCCACTGGCCCAGGCAGCTGCTGCCATGTGGACACAAGCTCTGCTGCCCAGGAGGGTCCCGTAGTGCAGGGGGCGGCAGATGGCAACGTAGCGGTCATAGGCCATGACAGTGAGGAGAAAGTACTCTGTGGAGAGCAAAAATAGAAAGAAAAAGATTTGAGCCACACACCCTGTGTAGGAAATGGCCCTGGTGTCCCACAGGGAATTGGCCATGGCTTTGGGAACAGTGGTGGAGATGAAGCCAATGTCACTAACAGAGAGGTTGAGGAGGAAGAAGTACATGGGGGTGTGGAGGCGCTGGTCACAGGCTATGGTGAGGATGATGAGGCCGTTGCCCAGCAGAGCAGCCAGGTAGATGCCCAGGAAGAGGCAGAAGTGCAGGAGCTGCAGCTCCCGTGTGTCTGCAAAGGCCAGGAGGAGGAACTGGCTGATGGAGCTGCTGCTGTTGGACATCTGCTGCTGTCCAGTGGGGAGACCTGTCAGAGGAGGAAAAGGCAGTGAGATGTTAGGGAAGTCTTGTTTGAGGAAAACCTCTTGAAACTCTAATGGTATACTCTCAGACTGACTCTCTGTATCCAGGCAGACTTTTGTCAGGTCCCTTTTGGGAGGTCTGCTTTGTGCTGGCTTGAGCGTGCCACTGCTGGGAGCAGGGTCAGCTGTGGCTCTCCAGAACTCAGTCCTGCCTGGCAGCAGTCAGTCAATAGAAGGATGCTGTGATCTCAGACTGAGTCCCCTGTCGAGAGGAAGGAGCTTTTCAGCACTGTCACTCCAGTTTCACCTGAGGGCAGAGCAGAGTTTGGAGCTCTGGTATTTTTCCTGTCTGTGCCTGAGGAGTGTTTGTTCTGTCAGAACTGCCTGACATTGCTGCTGCAGTGCCAGGGAAACCTTCCCCTGAGTGCAGAGTGGGGAGAGCTGCTCTGCCCATCAGCCCTGCTCTCAGCTGCCCTGTGCTGGGCCCTCTGTGATCACACCCTGGGCTTCCCTGTAGAAGAAACTGGACTCTGCTTAGAGCTGAGGAATCCAGTCTCCCAGGGCAGAGCTCCAAAGCCCTCCTGCTTCTCATCCTACCTAAGGAGGATCTCAGCTCCCTGCTCCCAGCCAGGGACACACAGGGCTCAATGCGGCTGCCCACACACAGGGGATGAGCGGCATGGCCAGGGCCTCAGCTCTGAGATGTCTTCTGCATGGGGCTCCTTTGTGGAGCAGAAGAGTCCTTAGGAGAGCGGTGCCAATGTGGGAGGCAGCCTGCATCCCAGCAGGAGCCATCTGAAAGTCCTCACACCTACAGATGGAGGTCTTGAATTAAGGGTCAGCTCAGAGCCAACCCCAACAACAGACATGCCGAGAGCCCCAGGTAGTGTTGTGAGAAAGGCAGCAAGGAAAGGCAGGGAAACAGCAAGAAATTCTCCAGCCAAAGCTGAAAGTACAGGGACAGACAGACAGACAGGCACTCAGGGGTTTCTTCTCTGTGCGGGTTGGGCTGCTAAGGAGAAGACTCAGCCTGAAACCCTGGAAATCTGGGTGCAGAGTCTGTGCTGGGTGACAGATCAGGGGGTCACTGTAGAAACTGTCTGCACTGTGGGGGATGTCAGGGAGGCACCAAATCCCCACTGCCAGGGCATTGCTGGGAGCAGCTCCTTCTCCCTCCTCCCAATGTCTCTGCTGCCTGGAGCTGTCCCTGCAGCTGCTGCTCTTTGCCCATGTCACCTCCTGCTCTGTGCTCACAGACCTCATCCAAGCTGCCCTGTGCTCAGCTCTGCTCTGCAGACCCCTCCTGGCATCAGGGCACTGCCCAGGGAACCTCTGTGTGTGCAGGGCTCAGGAGATGCTCTGACATCTTCATGAGAATCAAGTTTTCACTGCGTATTCTCGAGGGGAGAAATAAGTTCTCATCTGCCACAGTCAGCACAGCCACAGGAGAGGAGAAGAAAAGCAAAGACTCTGCCTGGCAGGAAAAATCTTCTCTTTGGAATTTCTCAAGGATCAGCTGGAGCTGGGAGCAGAGATGACTCATGCAGCACTTTCTTACAGCAGAAGGACCTGGGTCTCTCCTCCAACCCACAGCTGCTGTCTATATGCCTGTGGAAAGCCCAGGAGCCAGGCTGAGTGCTGACCCTGGCAGCAGCAGAGTCCCTGCCCCAGCACACAGACCTCAGGTTGCAGGGACCCTGCTCACAAGGAGAGCCCTGGGCATCCCTGGGTGCACAGGCTGCTTCACACCTCTGCAGCCATGCCCAGGAGAAGACAGCTGTCCTGCCCTGCCCCCTGATGGGGCAGAAGGGCATCCCTTCCAGGCAGCACTCTCTGGTCCTAGAGAGAACCTGTTCTCCTGACAGAGCCCACACACTGCCCCATGTCCCAGCTCCAGGAGATCCCTCCAGGAACAGAACCTGCATTGCCCTGCACCCACAGACATACCAGGGAGAGGCTGTGGAGATTTCTCCTGCAGTGAGCTCTCAGCATCCCTCAGCTCTCTCAGCCTCACAGGTCTCCCCTCGGTGCCTCCAGGCAGTGTCCCCAGCCCTGTGTGCTTGGCAGAGGAGCTGCTCCTGCCCAGAGCTGTCTCTCTTGTCAGAGCTGCAGGTTTGCCATGATCTCCTTCCATCCCAGGAGCCCAGCCCAGCTCAGCAGAAGACCAGTTCTTCTAGGCTCCCTCCTGGTGTCTCAGGCCTCGTGGGGATCACTCTATGATCTCAGCTCTGATGTTCCCTCCCTGGGCTGGGGAGAAACCCTTGTGTCCAGCGGAGTCCTTTCTGCTGATCAAACCAGAGCTGGGCAGGGGAATCACCTTTCCTTGTCTCCCCATGAGACAGGACCCCCAAGCAGGGACAGGCACGGGACTCTTTCCCCCTCTAAAAGGAAGGGGGTTAGGTGAGGCAGTCCTTGGGTCTCCAATGAGAATATTTTGCTCAGGGAAGAGTGCACCAAGGTCTCACTGCTTTGTTCTCCTTGCACAGGGCTTCCTGCCAAGAGGCAGAGAATGTCCCATGGCAGCTTCATTCCCTCCTTCCTCCTCCTGCCCTAGGCAGACACACAGGGGAGCTGCAGTGGGTTTCTCAGTGCTGAGCTGCACACAAACAATACATGTTCCCTGCCCCTCTGCAAGGGCAATGCTGTTGGCCAGTTCTTCTCTGCAATCCCCTAGATCCTCAGCCTCGCCTGCTCAGATTCCTACCCCAGGCAGACTGGACTTCCTGTATTTAGTCCCTGTTTAATTTTGGGGTGTTTTGTGGGCTACCTGGGGAGCTTTAATGCCAGGAACACCTTCTGGCCCTGGCGCCTTTTGTTTGGGAGCTATTGCTGGACACTGAGCAGTTTCCAAGTTGGACACTGGTAGAGCCCGAAAATGCCATCAGGCAATGATAGGACCATTTCCTGGGCAAGGATCACCCTGACCCTAACGGTACTGGGTCTGCTAGTGGGCTACCTAGGCAGGTGTCAGGCCAGGGACATCAGTCACCTTTTGAGCCTTTTATTTGTGAGCTATCTCTGGACGTTTAGCAATGTCAAAGATGGATGCTGGTAGAGCCCACAAATGATGTGAGGCTCTGTTAGGACCTTACCTTGGTAAGGACAGACCTGAGTCTCAAGGTTACTGGAGCTGCTAGTGGGCTACCTCCTGAGGTTTCAGAGTAGCAACATCTTGCAGTCCTTGAATATTTGTTGTGGGGGGATTTATTGCTGGAGGTTTAGCAGTTTTGAAGGTGGATGCTGGTAGAGCTGGAAAATGATGTCAGGCCCTGTGTCCTGGTCTCAGTCAGGATAGAGTTAACTTCATTTGTAGCAGCGGATGGGATGCTGTGTTTGGGAGTTACAATGAAAGCAGTGCTGAGAACACCCTGATGTTTTTAGTTGCAGTCAGACAGTCAAAGCCAGGACAGGTGACCCAGATGGGCCAAAGAGAGTATTCCATGCCAATTACGTCCTGCCCAGGATAACGGGGGGCTGATGGGAGGAAGAAGGGGGGTGGTTCCGGGACGTGAGGGTCTTGGGGGACGGTCGGGTTCCGGGACAGCTCTGGGTGGTGCGGCCTGAGTTGTGTGGTTGGGTGAGAAACTGCATTGGGTATCAATAGTTTCATATTCTTTTGCTCTAAAGTCCTGTTGCCATTGTTATATTTGATCTTTCTGTTCTCTTAGTAAACTCTCCTTATCCCAACCCACGGGCCTCTTAGTTTCTTGGTTTTGGAGTTATTTGCCCCTTCCTTTTCCCTTCCCTTGTGTCCCCCCTTTCCCTTTTCTCCTGCTCTTTTCCTTTAAGGAGCAGGCAGCTGCGTGGATCTCGGCCACAGCCGGGGTGAAACCACGACACCCTGTTAAGACCATCCCGTTGTCTTTGAAAGCCGTGAGCCCCAAGCACACTGGGTCTGCTCCTGGGCTAAGTGGGCAGGTTCCAGGCCAGGAAGATTACTAGGCCTTCACAAGTGTTGTTTGGGAGCTCTTGCTGGATGATGAGCAGGGTCAAAGGTGGATGCTGGTAGAGTCTGAAAATGACATCAGGCACTCTTAGGTCCTTCCTCAAGGAAAGGAAAGCCCTGAGCCCCAAAGGTATTGGGGCTGCTTGTGTGCTATGGAGGCTGATTTCCAGCCAGGAACATCATTCAGCCTTCAAACCTGTCAAGTGAAAGCTGTTGCTGGAGATTTAGCAGTGTCCAAGGTGGACGATAGCAGAGCCTGAAAATGACATCAGGCACTTTTAGGACTGTTCTCATAGGAAGCAAAATCCTGAGCTCCAAGGTTTCTGGAGCTGCTAGTTGGCTACCTGGGGAGGTTTCATTCCAAGGAACTTTTTTCAGCCCTCTCACTTTTTCTTTGGGAGATATTGCTGGACATTGAGCAGTTTCCAAGTTGGATGCCAGCAGAACCTGAAAATGACATCAGGCACCGTTACAACCATTCCCTTCGTAAGGACAGGCCTGAGTCCAAGGATTACTGCAGCTGGTAGTGGGCTACCTAGTGAGGTTTCAAGGCAGGACAATCTCTCAGCCCTCGATTTTATTTGGGGGATTTATTGCTGGAGGTTTTGCAGTTTCTAACCTGGACGCTGGTAGAGCCTGAAAAGGATGTCAAGCACTGTTAGGAGGATTCTGTTGTCTATGAAAGCCCTGAGCCCTAAGGGTACTGGGGCTGCTCCTGGGCTACATGGGAAGTATTCAGGCCAGGAACTTCTTTCATCCCTCAAAGCTTTTGTTAAGGATCTATTGCTGTTCCTTGAGCAGTTGGAAAGTGTATACTGGTAGAGCCAAAAAGTGACATCAGGCATTGATAGGACCTTTCAGTTCTAAGGAAAGCCTTGAGCCCCAAGGCTACTGGGACTCCTAGTGAGCTACCTAGGCAGGTTTCAGAACAGGAAAACATTTCACTTCTTGACCTTGTTGTTGGGGAGCTGTAGCTGGATGGTGGTTGCTGGGAAAGTTGGAAAAAGAAGTCAGGCAATTTTTGGACCATTCTGTTGTCTGTGAAAGCCGTGAGCTGGGGCTCAGAGCTTACCAGGGTGCTTGAAAGCTGCCTGGGGCGTTTTCATGCCAGGAACCTTTTTCAGTCCTTGGCACTTTTGTTTGGGAGCTATTGCTAGACATTTAGTGTGTTCAAAGGTGGACAGCAGTAGAGTCCTAAGATGGCATCAGGCAACTTTAGGACTGTTCCCTTGGTAAGGAAAGGCCTGAGCCCTAAGGGTACTGTGCTGCTAATGGGCTACCTGAGGAGGTTTCAGGCCAGGAGCCTCTTTCATCCTTTTGTTTAGTTTGTTTTCTTTTGGTCTATTGATGGATGTTTTGCATGTTCTAAGGTAGATGCTAGTAGAAGCAAAACTGACCTCAGGCTATGTTAGGACCACTCGGTGCTTAGGCAGTGCCCTGAGTTTCAAGGTTCCTGGTGGTTATCAGGCTACCTCGGGAGGTTTCAGGCCAGGAACATCTTTCATACCCTTGCACTTTTTGTTTGGGATCTGTTACTGGACGTTTAGCAGTTTTGATGGTTGATGCTGGTAGAGCCAGAAGATTATTTCAGGCAGAGTCCTGGTTCTGGCTAGGATGGAGTTAACTTGCCCAAGGAGTCAGCACAGGTTGGCTGACATGGCCCAGGCTGTTTTCCACACCAGGTGACATCACTGCCCCATAAAAGGGGCTGGGAGGACAGAGGCAGGCCTGCATGGCTTGGGTCAGGGGTTGGGTTGGTGCAGTGCTCTGTGTCATCATTGTGTGTGTATTTTGTCATGGGCTATGTTGTTCTTCCCCTTTCACTGTCCTTATCCCATCCCAGGGGTCTATGTCTGTTTCCCCTTCCAGGGGAGGGGTTAGTGGGTGGTGTGTGGTGCTCAGCCATTTCCTGGGGATGAACCACCACCCCAGGAAAATCCTGAGCCATGCATGAGGGATAGGTTCTCCCTCCCAGAGGGCTGGGAGTCAGGGCTTGGTGTTTGACTTGATGAAACAGGTCAAGGCTTTTCTCAGCATTAGAGTCACCTGAACTTTCCTCTGCCTGCCTCTGAAGAGGGACCTTGAATAAAGACATCCCTCAGGCACTGTGCCCTTACAATCAAAGTACCCCACACCTCAGCCCCACAGGGCACCTCAGACCAGTAGTAACAGTAAGGACTGGGGTCTTTGGCTTTTATTGGTCTTTGGGTTTTGCTGTTTTTTTACTGAGCTGTTTTGAAATGGTCATCTCCTGATACAGTATGCAGTGATCCTACACCCTGTTTCACACCCTCTTAGGCTGATTTCAGCTGATGAGCTTTTTGGCATGTTACATGACAGTTGTCACAGTTCATGTACCAGGGACTAATCAGCTTTGTCCTCTCCAGATATTAATGTTTGCATGGCTAGTGCTAAGTTTCAACTAATGTTTTCCACAACACAAGTCCATGGGGAAACTTTGTTGGTAACAACCCTCAGTGGGATAAATTAATACTCCAAGAAACTTCTGTGTTTGCTTCTGACTTTACCTTCTTGAGCAGCTAATGAAACCTTTCAGCGCTGAAGATCCATGCGCTCAGCACCAACTACACCATGAGGCTCATCAAAATGCAGAGAACCCTCAAGTGCCTTGTCTCTTCCTAGTAATTCTCCTCAAGAGCCTAAGACTTGTTAAACTAATCCTAATCTAACAAGGGAGATTTCAGTGCACGTTTAATGGAAGAGGAATGTTGCTATTTAAAAGGCTATTTATGAACGTTTCTTTTACAGAGAAGAAGTAATAGCGGCATTCTCCAGTTCCTATTGATCCACATGGTCACCTAAGGAGGTAAGAAAAGCAGTCTCCTTAAAGTCCAACACGATATTAAAAACCCTTCTCCTCACCTCCCCAACAACACCATGTCTCTCACTGGCCACCTGGGATGGGCATCACTTTTCCTGACATCAGACTTCACTGAATTGCACAGCTAGATGCAAGAGCTCCTTTGCACCAACTCCCACCTGCTTTCCTCAGAGAGCTGCCTGCTCACAGATACAGGGAGATTTCTCTCATTACCAAGAATCAAAAGTCAAATAGGATTCAGTTCAGGAAACCATAAACCACAGAGCAAACTGGATGTGCTAAGTGCAAGCAGCACCTGCTGAGCTGTGCCTTCCACAGTGACCATCTATGCAAGGACTCTTTATGAGAGAGAGGACAGGACACATATAAACACAACACAGAACTGGCTAAAGAGGCAGAGACAGGCTACAGGAAGATGGGGAAATTTTTAACTCCCTGAAACTCAAAGCAGGAGCTCCACAGTTTCTTGAACTTCTTCAGTGCATCTTTGATCTCCTGGTTCCTCATGCTGTAGATGAGGGGGTTGACTGCTGGTGGAAACACTGAGTACAGAACAGTCACTATCAGGTCCAGGAATGGGGAGGAGATGGAGGGGGGCTTGAAGTAGGCAAACATGCCAGTGCTGACAAGCAGGGAGACAACGGCCAAGTGAGGGAGGCAGGTGGAAAAGGCTTTGTGCCGTCCCTGCTCTGAGGGGATCCTCAGCACAACCCTGAAGATCTGCACATAGGACAGCACAATTACAATAAAACACACAAAGAATAAACAGGCACTAAGTACGTTAGGCCCAACTTCCCTGGCATAGGAGTGTGAGCAGGAGAGCTTGAGGATCTGGGGGAGTTCACAGAAGAACTGGTCAACAGCATTGCCATGGCAGAGGGGCAGGGAAAATGTATTGGCTGTGTGCAGCAGAGAATTGAGAAACCCACTGGCCCAGGCAGCTGCTGCCATGTGGACACAAGCTCTGCTGCCCAGGAGGGTCCCGTAGTGCAGGGGGTGGCAGATGGCAACGTAGCGGTCATAGGCCATGACAGTGAGGAGATAAAACTCTGCTGAAATGAAAAAGACAAACAGAAAAGCCTGTGCAGCGCATCCTGTGTAGGAAATGGCCCTGGTGTCCCACAGGGAAATGATCATGGATTTGGGGACAGTGGTGGAGATGGAGGCCAGGTCAAGGATGGACAGGATGAGGAGGAAGAAGAACATGGGGGTGTGGAGGCGGTGGTCGCAGGCTACAGCAATGGTGATGAGCCCATTGCCCAGCAGAGCAGCCAGGTAGATGCCCAGGAAGAGCCAGAAGTGCAGGAGCTGCAGCTCCCGTGTGTTTGTGAAAACCACGAGGAGGAACTCGGTGATGGAGCTGTCGTTGGACATGTCCTGTTTCTAGGCATGGGGCACTATTAAGGAGGAAAACACAGTGAGTTTGGGGAGATTTCTCTGAACGAACTCAATCCCAAGTCACATGGGTGCCCCTCCTGCTTCACGCACCCACTTCTCTTTTTCCTCAGCTCTGTGGCTGGTGTCCTGGTTGATGCTGGCTGACTGTGCCATGAGGAGCAGGGCCTCTGCTCTCAGTATGATGAGGACTCAGCCCTGGCACTGGGGCTCTGCCTGCAGATGAGATGGCTCGTGTCTTAGAACCCACCAGCCTGAGGGCAGAGGTTTTGCTTGGAGGAATACGGCTTTCTCATAGGAAGGCGTCTGCAGTGGAGGGGCTGATAAAGGGTTTCCTGAATTCTCCCACCCACAAGATGTCTGGGTTTGTTTTCCTCTCATTCCCTTGCATTATCGCTGCTGCCTGGAGATTGTCCTCCTGGCAGATGTTTCCCTGTCACATGGCTTTTTCCTGTCATCTCTCACAGACCCCATCACAAGCTCTGTGGACTCACCTTGGCCCTACAAAAACATGTCTTGGTTCAGGGCACTGGCTGGGTGCATGTTCTTGATGGCACATGGAAAGGGCAGGTCAGAGCATCCCTGATGAATCCAGCCATTGCCATGCAGGTGCTGTCCATGGGAAGAGAAGTAGCTGAAGGCACTTGAGGAAGCTCTTGTAGATCCAGTGATCACTCAAAGTGAGGATTCAGAAGTCTCGCTGACTTGTTCACACTGGAGAGCTCCTTGTCATATCTCCCCTCCCATTGTCCAGCAGTAGGAAAAGGAGAAGTCAGACTCAGGAAATCTCCTCGTCTTTATATTAATTTGTGCCTTGACCTTCCCCTTGAAGCACCTGCTCAAAAATGTCCTTGGGTGATGTGAAGGTGTGAACAGCTCTGACCCAAGCAGCGCCCTCTGAACAGAAAAGGCTCTGCCCTTCTGAGGGTCGGTCTTCCCAGCCAGAACCTCTCCCCCAGTACTGTTGCAGGTTCTCCAGGAAGCTGAGAGCTGAACCTAGCAGGCATCAGAGTCCTTTCCCCAGCACAAAGCCCCCCAGGGCACAGGAAACCTGCTCAAGAAGGTCCTGAGAACCCTGGGGGTACACCTGGCTACACACCCCTGCAGCCTTCCCTGGGAGAAGGAAAGGGTCATGCCCTTGGTCCCTCTAATAGTGAAGCAGAAATTCCTTGCTCCAGAGCTTGTCCTTCTGCTCTACACCAGCCGTTGGATGTGCCAGCCCTGAGACATCCCTTCAGGATACTCTTGTGCGTTTCCCTACAGCCAGAGACATAACATGTCCACAGCCATGAAGATTTCTCTGTGAGCTCTGGGCATCCTCCCACCCAGATTGCCTTTATCCTCTCTCTGTCTCCCTTGAAGCCTGCAGGCAGTGCCCTCAGCCCTGTGTGCTTGGCAGAGGAGCTGATCTTGGCAGAGGTGTCTCTTTTCAGCACTGCTTGCTTGCCAGGAGCTCCCTCCATCCCAGGATCCCAGCCCAGCTCAGCAGCAGCAGACCAGCCCAAGGCACCACTTTCTCTGCCCGCTCTGGGCTCACTGCAGATATCTCGTGGGCTCTGTGGCTGGCAGCTCCTGAAAGGCACCAGGGTCACCCCTGGGGAACATGCTGCAGGATCGCCTGATGTCATCACCCACAGTGGAGAGAGGCTGATTCCAGCAGCATGGCTTGTCCTTCCAGAGGGAGGTTCTCTATGGCAGGTGTCAGTGTGTCCCTTTGGACACCCATATTCTTGATCCTTCGGAAAAAGGACACACTGACAAGGACAAGAGGGGGTCAGCTTCCATTGTGCAGGGCAGGGATTCCACAGAACCAATTGCAGGCATCTCATCCTGAGCAGGAGGCCCTCGGGTTGAAGCCAGTTTTGGCTCTCCACTTGGACCTGGCAGAGCCAGAGGAGCTGGGAATCCTGCTTCACAAAAGAGTTGCCAGCATGTCAGCCCCTGCTCTGAGACCTTCCCCTTTATTCAGCGAGGACTCCGGTGCTCACATACAGATACTTTGTGATGACTGAGGTGCCAGGGGTGCTCCAAGGCACGTGCTGGTGCGTCTTTGTTTGCAAGGATGAGTGGAAAGTCTCTGAGAATGCCCACCTTCCTGAGCATCAGCTGAAGGCCAGAGGGGAAAGGAGGATATCCTTGACCACCCACAGTGACCCCAGACTTTTAGAACACCTGAATGTGCCTTATGAAACTTGTTCCTGAGCTGATCAAACCAAGGAGTGCCCCAGGTGTCTCTCTCTAGTGCCCGGGAAGCTCAGCCACTCTAAAGCTAACATGCATCCACACCCCTGGATTGACAACTTTCATTGCAGAGCTCTCATTCTCATGCCATTAAATAAAACAAACCAACAAACAAAAGTTTCTAATACCATGCCATGTGCCTGGGTGCCCAACACAACTCCACTCAGTGGGCAAACACAGCACCAAAACTCCAGGAAAGCCAAGAGCTAGTGCTGTTGGACAGCCCAAGGCCTTCCAGAGGGGTCTGGTGACCTGAGTGAAAAGATGCAAGGTCCATGCCATCTACACCAAGCGTGATGTGAGGCTTAAAGTCAGATCATGCCAGGGTGCCCTCCCTTGTACCTGTGTTCACAGCCCTTGACTAGTCTCCTCTCTGATCCTCTGATCATCCACTTGATGCTGATAAGGGGGAAGTTGGTAAGAACAGGATCATAGAATCATCACATAGTGTTGGTTGGAACCAAATCTTTGAAGGTCATCTAGTCCAACCGCCCAACCATACATATACACTGTCTACTAGACCAGGTTCTCAAGGCCTGTCACATCCCACCAGGTGGGCAAACCAGAGAGATTCAAACTTGCTTTCTAAACTCCTTCTCAGAGAGGAGTCTAGGTGTGCCTGGATCCAATCCTTCTCTCAGACCCGTCTGCCCCATCCCAGCATGAGTTACCCTTTTCTACTTGCCCCAGGGGCCAGGTAAACCCTCTCTTAGCCAATCTGTTAACAACCACACTGGCAAGATGAGCTTCTACAGTCCTCTGTGTGGAGGAGTAACAGGAGTACTCTGCCTCAGGAGGTCAAAGCAAAGCACAACTT
The DNA here is from genome assembly GCA_022605955.1 of Rallus limicola. Lineage (NCBI taxonomy): Eukaryota > Metazoa > Chordata > Aves > Gruiformes > Rallidae > Rallus > Rallus limicola. The sequence goes on along the minus strand of JAKCOZ010000053.1, from coordinate 3,945,632 downwards.
TACTTAAGCATGAGTATGATCATAAAGCTTGCAAAGAAACCCACACTGTGCTGTCTATTTGGAGCAATGGACAACAACTAGTGGAACTTGGATAAACTCAAAACACTGTGTGGTAGTTCAGCCCCAACCAGTGGCTGAGCACCACATGTCGCTTGCTCGCTCCTGGAGGAGAAACAGACAGACCCTCCTTGTGTCACTCCCTGACTCTCCCCTTGATGAATCAGTTTCTGAATGGGGATCAGGGGCTCTGTTGTATCGTCGTCTGTGCCCCATTGTGGTAGCAATTGGTACCTGCTGCTCTTCGACCTTTAGCAGCCCCACAACAGAAGGGTCTTCTGAGAGTCTATGCAGAAGAGACAGTTGTTCAGCTTTCTCTGTCTCTAAGGCAGCTATTCCAAAAACACTCCGGTACCCTTTTGGGTCTTTGAAGTACCCTCTCTGGAGAAAGTTTATATCCAGGATGCACAGAGCCTCTGGGCCAGTCACAATGGGGTGTTTTTCCCAGTCATTCCCAGTTAGACTCACTTCAGCTTCTTTTTCTAACTGTTTTGCCTTGCAGCTCATTCACTCAGGCTTGAAGTGCTGAGGTGGGTTTCCCATCCCACCTCCTCAAGTCATTGCCACAGTCACACAGAGAGAACCACAGGATGCCTCATGGTGTGTACGTTTTATTAGTTCTTTCTGGAACAGGGGAATGACTAATTCTGATGGCTGATAGCATGGTCTGCACAGGTGGGCACTAGGACAAAATTTCTTAAAGTCTCTGGACCATCTGGGACAGTTTCTCCAAAGCTGTGAGAGAAGGGAAGAAGAAAGACTTTCTTCCTATAGACTGAGACAGCCAGCCACATCATCCAGTGTTGGTGCTTCTGCCTTCCCCAGTCTATTATCTGGAGTTGACCGGTGTCATATGCCAGTGAGTTGGCATATGACACCGGTGAACTCCACACAAACTTACACCACATGGGTTGGGAACATGGGATTTCATCAGGATCAGAGGGCAGCTGTGAATCATCAGGGTTGTAGTAAAATACATCTTCCATGGCTAATTCCCTAAGTACTGAATACCTCACTCCATGGTTGTTCACTTGCCTGGCCAAAACACATCTTCAAGGAACGGCTCCCTTTCTCTTAAACTCGACAGAAGAGTTTGCACATGACTCTGAGATTCACAGACAGGGCGATGGCTGCCATTCAAAACAGCCTTCCCTTCCAAACATGCCGAGCGTCCAGCAATAGCTCCCAAACCGAAGCAGCCAGCACCAAAAGACATACATGGCCTGAAACCGCCCCATGGCACTGACAAGCAGCCCCTCTGACCCTGGGGCTCAGGGCTTTAATCTGCGGAGAAAATGGCTTCATGTCCTTCAGCCCAGGATTTTTTCCAGCAGGAGCGGCCTTCCCTTCCAAACCTGCCGAACGTCCAGCAATAGCTCCCACAACGAAGAAGCCAGCACCAAAAGACATACATGGCCGGAAACCTCCCCATGGCACCTAAAAGCAGCCCCACTAACCCAGGACCTCAGGGCTTTATTGTGCGGAAAAAACCTCTTCATTTCCTTTAGCCTGAGATTTTTTTCCAGCCGGAACGGCCTTCTTTTCCAAACATGCCGAATGTCCAGCAATAGCTCCCAAACCGAAGCAACCAGCACCAAAAGACATACATGGCCTGAAACAGACCCATGGCACCTACAAGAAGGCCCTCTGACCCCGGGCCTCAGGGCTTTATTGTGTGGAGAAAACCTCTTCATGTACCTGAGTCCGGGATTTTTTCCAGCCGTAAGAGCCTTCTCTTTCAAACATGCCGAACGTTCAGCAATAGCTCCCAAACCGAAGCAGCCAGCACCAAAAGACATCCATGGCCTGAAACCGCCCCATGACACCTACAAGAAGGCCCTCTGACCCCGGGCCTCAGGGCACTGTTCTGCGGAGGAAACCTCTTCATTTCCCTCATCCTGGGAGTTTTCTAGCCGGGAAAGCCTTCCCTTCCAAAGATGCCGAACGTCCAGCAATAGCTCCCAAACCGAAGCAGCCAGCACCAAAAGTCATTCATGGCCTGAAGCCGCCCCATGGCACCTACAAGTAGACCCTATTACACTGCGGATCGGGGATTTATTCTGCGGAGAAAACCTCTTCATTTACCTCAGCCCAGGATTTATTCAAGCTGGAACAGCCTTCCCTTCCAAACATGCCGAATGTCCATCAATAGCTCCCAAACCGAAGCAGCCAGCACCAAAAGACATACATGGCCTGTGTTGTAGTTTCACCCCCGCTGTGGGCCGAGATCCACGCAGCTGCCTGCTCCTCAAAGTAAAAGAGCAGGGCAAGAGAGAAAGGGAGGGGAAACAAGGGAAGCGAAAAGGAAGGAGCAAATAACTCCAAAACCAAGAAACTAAGTGGCCCGTGGGTTGGGATAAGGATAGTTTACTAAGATAACAGAGAAATAAAATGTAACAATGCTAACAGGACTTTAGAGCAAAAGAATATGAAACTATTGATACCCAATGCAGTTTCTCACCCAACCACACAACTCAGGCCGCACCACCCAGAGCTGTCCCAGAACCCGACCAACCCCCAAGCCTCGCGTCCCCGGAACTGCCCCTCTTCCTCCTCCCATCAGCCCCCCGTTATCCTGGGCAGGACGTAATTGGCATGGAATACTCTCTTTGGCCCATGTGGGTCACCTGTCCTGGCTTTGACTGTCTGACTGCAACTAAAACCATCAGGGTGTTCTCAGCACTGCTTTCATTGTAACTCCCAAACACAGCATTCCATCCGCTGCTACAAATGAAATTAACTCTATCCTGACTGAGACCAGGACAAACTGGGGCTAAAGAAGTCAGTGAAACCCCGAAGGAGACCAGCTGGAAAAATCACTGAGGTGGCTGGACAGTGCTCAGGGGCTGGGGAGAGGAGAGAATCCCGGTACGATGCAGTGGTACAGCTAAGGAGGTGAGCAGCTGGTGTGGCTGTGGGGAATAAGTTATCTAGTGAGGAAAGGGCCGTAGTCAGGGTATTAGGAAAGGTCGTCTCAAAGAGAGCCATAAAACACGGTGAGCTGACGCTGGAGCGTCTGTTGCGGTGGTGTCTTGATCATGAATTTTCAAGTGAGCCACACTTAGTGCTCAGTGTAAACACCTGGTGAGGGGTGGGGGATATATTATGGGATGTGGTGAGTAGGGGAGACAGGGAGGCAAAGGGACTTGCTACTGCTTGGAGTCTGGTGAGTCCTATTCTGGAGGAGCAGGCAGCTGCCCTGGAAGCTGTTAAAGCTCTGGCGGTGATGGCAGGCCCTGCTGAAAGGTGTTTGAGCCTCTGGTCTCAGGACCACCTGCCCCTTCACCCAAGGACTACAGAAATGGATATGAAGAATCACCGACTGAAGCACCTACCAGTGTCTCCCCCACGGCACCGCTGGAGCCTATGGACCCACTTCACCTCTATACCCACCGCTCAGAGGTACATCACTGCAGCCCCCCCCCTCCCCCTGACCCAGAGACTCTGCAGAGGCTGCTCGACAGAGCCAGGGCACGGAGTCGGGTGGTGTCAGCGCGGGAGGAGAGGCTGAGTCAGGGTATTGTGATTCGGACTGAAGGGAATCGGGAAATCGGTGTGGTGGAGAGGGCTGGTAGTGGGGCGGTGGGAGGCGGAGTGGGCATGGAATCACAGGATCACAGAAACACAGGGGTTGGAAGGGACCTCGAGAGATCATCAGGTCCAACCCCCTGCCAAAGCAGCTCCCCAGCTCATATTGCACAGGGCGGTGTCCAGAGGGGGCTGGAATCTCTCCAGAGAAGGAGACTCCACACCCCCTGGGCAGCCTGGCCCAGGGCTCCCTCACCCTCACTGGGAAGAACTTCTTCCCATATTGGTGCAGAACTCCCTGTGCTCCAACTTGCAGCCATCGCCCCTTGTCCTGTCCCCACAGACACTGAGAAGGGGCTGGCTGAGTCCCCCTGCATCCCATGCTTAAGATAATGATAAACTTTAATTAGGTCTATAATGGAGACGGCGCTCCCCCGGGTCCCAGCGCTCCCCCGGGTCCCAGCGCTCGCCCAGGGCTCGGCTCCGGTGGCTGGCAGGGTCGCGCTGTGGTTCGCGGTGGGGGTGGGCGAGGTTCGGCGCTGCAGGAAGCAGCCGAGACCCGCGAGGATGTGGTGCGGCACCAGGTGCCTTGGCAGAAGTGACGCAGAAGTGGGACCCCCCATCCCCATCCCCATCCTCCATCCATCCGGAGGGCATGTGGCAGCTCGTGTCTCGCAGTGTCACTTGTCTGACGGGTCGGTTTGCAGAGTTTGTCTTGATGTGATGCAGGTTCCTGTTGGTTTGTTGGGAAGGGATGTGCTTGGCCAGCTGGGAGCAAAAGGATTTCTGATGGTGACACTGACAGTGGGCAGCTCATTTTAAAATTAACCTGGAAAACTGACACACCCCCCCCCCTCCCCCCCCTTTTGAGTTGATCAGTGGCGGCTTACTTGGGGAAAACTTGCCCACCTACAAGATTTAATACGGGAGGAAGGGACTAAGGGACATCAGCCTTCCACAGTCCCTGGAACACTCCTATTTTTACCATTCCCAAAAAGGACGGGAGATGGCGCTTGTTGCACGCGTTAAGAAAAGTCTATGACCTGATGTGAGACACGGGAGCACTACAGCCTGATCTGCCATCTCCAAATATGATACCTCAAAATTGGGACGTTTTAATCATTGATTTAAAAGATTGTTTTTCCACTGTTCCCTTACACCCTGATGATTATGGCAAATTTGCTTTTTCAGTCCCTACTATAAACAAAAATGAACCCATGGAATGGAATCATTGGGTAGTGCTCCCACAGGGCATGAAAAATTCACCGACTGTGTGCCAGACTGATGTAACCTGGGCACTTGCTCCAGTACGAAAAGCACATCCTGACCTAACCCTTTATCATTACATGGATGAGATACAGATTGCAGGAAAACACCCTGGGGCTCAGGGCTTTGTTCTGTGGAGGAAGCCTCTTAATACTACTTCACTAGGGATTTTTCTCAGCTGAATGGGCCTTCCATTTGTGATGGTATGCTTCCCCTCGTTACCCCCATGTTTTCTTGACTTTCCTGTAAATAGGATTGATTGATAACCACTGGTGTTGATTGTGATTATCTGCATCCGTCTCACAGTGAGTGCAGGAAGACAGATAACACCACAACAGCCAAGGGTTATCTATGCTCATGTGCCCACCTGGACACTGGTCAGTGTCCACTGGCATCTACGGGTGGGATGTGGATATGACTATGAGCCAATCATCTTACTCCATAAATAGTGAGCAGTCCAAGAGCCCTCTGAGCTCTCCTGAGACGACAGCGGGCTGCATGACAGGATCTCCCCTGGAGAGGGACTCCTCTCAAGGTGACTCCTCGAGGTCGAGTGAATCCTTGCTGCAACAGATCTGCAACAGATCCTTGGTAAGTGAGTTGGGAATCAGTGCATTAACATTTGTGATCTGAGCTGAGAAATATAAAGGGTTGAATGTCTATATAATCCTTTAGACAGAAACCGTTGACCAAGTCTGGGACTAAGGCTGAATCCAGCTGCACCCAGGCTCCTCTCTGAGAAGGAGTTTAGAAAGCAAGGGGATTCGGTCTGAACCTCATGACTCAACGGGAGGGTCTCCCTGATGAACCCATCTGACCCTGTTCTCTCTGCACTAACTCATTGAGATTGCCTGACCCTCGAACATGAATCACTGCCGCGTGTATCACCAAACACCAGTGCAGCCTTTGTTCATATCAATAACAGGTTATTGCCTCTCTCTTCAGAGTGAAGGGCATCCCTCTGCTCTATCCCATCTGCAACAGGGTCGCTGTGGGTCGCTGTGGGTCCCTATGGGGCTCTATGGGTCCCTATGGGGCTCTATGGGGCTCTATGCCTCGCTGGCTCTGGGGGTCCTGGGCTCGGTGGTCTTGGCACTGGAGCTGCTGGTCCAGGTGCTGCGACTGCCCCATGACTGCCCCACATGCCATTGCCTGGCACCCGCCACACAGGTACGGGGGGGCTATGAGGAGGGGCTATGAGGTGAGATGGAGGGGCTATGGGCGTCTGTGGGGGGGGCTATGGGGCTATGGGGGGGATTGATGCAATGCGGGGGGTTATGGGGGGCTATGGGGGGGCTATGAGGTGCGATGGGGGGCCTAAGGGGGGGCTATGGGGTGCTATTGTTGGGCTAAGGGGGGGCTATGGGGGGCTATTGGTGGGCTATGGGGAGGGGGGCTATAGGGGGCTGTGGGAGGGGCTACGGGGGGCTACGGGGGGCTACGGGGTGGCTACGGGGGGGGCTATGGGGGGCTGTGGGAGGGGCACTGCGGGGGGGTGTCCCAGGCTCAGGGTCCCAGTCCGGCCGGCAGGGGGCGGTGCTGGGCGTTCAGGTGCTGCTGATGACGTCATCGGCGACGGGGGGTGTGCTGACGGTGACGTCAGCGAGGGGCGGAGCCACCAGGATGGGGACGGTAAGAAAGGGGCGGGGCCTGGGCCCTGGGGGGCGGGGCCTATGTCTCCCTATGGGTATGGGCATGGCCTCAGCTCTGACCCCGCCCCTTCCCTTCCCCCAGCCAATGGTGATCTACCAGGCGGCGCTGCACGGGGCAGGGGCGGGGCTTGTGCAGGCTCCACCCCCCAGAGCTCAATAAAGGCCAGTCCCTTTCTCCACAGTCTCGGTCTCTGATTGGGCGGGGGGGCTCCGGGGGGGCGGGGCAAAGGGGCAGCAGCCAATAGGAGAGCCGGGACTGCTGCCTGTGTGCCTTGGGGGTGTGGACCAGTATGGACCAGTATAGACCAGTGTGGACCAGTACAGGACAGTACACACCAGGACAGTACAGACCAGTACAGACCAGTGCTCCCAGTATACACAAGTACAGCCCAGTACGGACCATTGTAGACCAGTATGGATACTGGTGCGTAACTGGGGATACTGGTGGGCTACTGGTGGAGTAACTGGGGATACTGGTGGAGTAACTGGGGATAGCAGTGGGTAACTATGGATGCTGGTGGGAATACCGGGGATACTGGTGGGTAACTGGGGATACTGGTGGGGATACTCGTGGGGTTACTGGGGATACTCGTGGGGATACTGGGGATACCAGTGTGGTAAATGGGGATACCGATGGGGTTACTGGGTTCTGTGAGGTATTTTTTCTGTTGTGTGTTGCTGCCAATTTCTTCCCGCTCTGTTCAGCAAACAGGCTGCTTGGCCTGACTTCCTAGTGCTCCTTTCTGTGGCTCTGTGTCTTCCCTGTGCCAGACTGTAGGGGTGTTTCTGTCCTAAGCTCTGCTGAGGAGTGCATCAGACTGCTCCTTACCATTGTGCTCATGCTTGTGAGCATCAGTTCTGATCCCAACATCACTGGACAGGTACAGAAACAAAGGATCAGAGAATAGGACCAGGCTCAAGTTTGAAAAGCCAGGATTAGAATGAGAAATTAGAGGGTGTGGCAAACAGCCCAGGCTAACTCAGCTCACCTCTGAGGACTGCTTGGGGAGCTTGACTCTGCCCAGGACAGCAGCTCATACTACTGAAACCTGTTCAGTTGGTTACCAGTGGGGTTGCTGGGGATACTGGTGGGGTTACTGGGGATACTGGTGGGGTTACTGGGGATACTGGTGGGCTGGGATCCAATCCCTCAAACCAGTATGAACCCTCCCCAAACCAGTATAGACCCCCTCTGAGACTAGTATGGACACCCCCCTCTGCCCCCCCAAACCAGTATGAACCCTTCAAAACCAGTACAAACCAGTATAGAGACACAAAACCAGTATGGGACCCCCAAACCTGGGATCTATGGGGCAGGATCTATTGGGGCAAGGGGGGATCTATTGGGGCAAGGGGGATCTATGGGGCAGGGGGATCTATGGGGCAGGGGATCTATGGGGCAGGATCTATGGGGCAGGATGATGGGGCGGGGGATCTAAGATAAACTGCAGGCAGAGGGGGAAAACAATCTTTCCTTTGAACTTGAGTCTCAGCCTGTCTTTCTGTTATGAAAATGTATGCTACTGAAATAATTGTCTGGAGCTCGTGGATTCTTTGTTCATGATGAATACTTGTTCTTCCTGAAGCAAAATCTGGTGTAGTAAACATTGAGAGTTCTGAACTACCTGCTGGGTAACAGGGATGGTGTCTGTGCCGCAGGGTGGGTTTGTGTCACGGCTTGGTTTGTGAGAGAAGACTGAGGCCACGGGCTTTGTCCTTGGGAGCCCAGGGGCAGAGGACAGGTCAGGGACGCCCAGCAGCTGTGCCCGCTGCATGGCCACCAAAGGCAGGGAAAGCCCCTGGGCCTCCTGGGCACAGGGACTGCCTGGGGCCCAGCACCCCAAAGGCCTTCCTCTTGCTGGGTGCTGGGCAGGGCTGTGCATGGGGGGGCCGCCCATCACAGCCCGTCCCCAGGCAACGGTGAGGTCACAAGGCCCCGGGGCAGTGTCCAAGGGGGTGTCCTGCCAGAGCCCTGCCAGAGCTGTCCTGGGGACAGCCCCAGGCACATGCAGGAGGAAGGGCTCCTAGAAGAGCTGATGGAAAGGGGGCTGAGGGAGGACAACCCTCCGAAGGCAGGACAAGGCTGCTGGAGGTTTCCTACCGCAAGGCCAGCTCAGGGCAGAGCCACCTTTAGAGATGGTTTGAGGGACAGAAACCCTTTCTGGCTGGAAGGCTGTGGCAAGAGCAAGGGGACGCCTTCTTGAGAAGCCTGCAGAGCTCAGCAGCCTCATCCCCCACGCAGCCGGGGGCAGCAGCCGTAAGCAAATGGGGTGCAGCAGTTTTGCAGGGGTCCCAGAGCTTTGGAGCCCACGGCGGCAGCCTGCCAGGCGCGGGAAGGATCCTTGCCCCGAGGTTGATAGGGCCGGGGAGGAGGTGAGGCCCCGGGCTGAGGGAGAACAGGGCTGGGGCATCTCCTGGCAGTGGTGAGCAGCAGGTGGGAGGAGGGAGCCGCTCTGGCTCCCATGCTCAGGGAATAGCCGGTCCCCAGCTCTGCTGCTGGGCTCAGGGAGGAATTGTCCCCCGGGGCGGATTGGCACTGGTCCCCGGGGGTTTTTCGCCTTCCTCTGCAGCACTGAGCAGGACCCCTTGTCGGGCCCCTCCCCAGATGGTCACCCGGGCTGGCTCACTGCCTGCTGCTGGTGCCCCACCAAGGTGGCCTGTGGTGCCCTGCAGCTGGGGGGAGGGAGGAGGGCTTTTTTCCCCCGTGCTGGGCTAGGAGTTGTGCCCCGGGGTTTTTTGCCTGCCTCTGTGGCACTGAGCGCGCTGGGCCCTTGCCAGGGCTCCTTTGGGCCCTTGAGGCTCGGGGCCTGCTGCTCACGCCCCACGAAGGTGCCCTCGTGCCCCGCATGGCGGGGGAGGAAGCTTTCTGCACTCCCGGGGAGGGCCCCAAGGGAGGCCCCCCCAGGCCTGTCCTCTTTTCCTCGGCAGCACTGAGCACAGCCCCTTGGCAGGGCTGCCTTTCTCCAGGGGTTCTTGCTTGGGCAAAACAGACCCTGCTTAGAAGGGCTCCCGGCTGGCTGCACCCACACAGGGCAGGCACAAGAGCACTGGCCAAGCAGCACAGGGACAGAGCAAGTTTGGGAAGGGCTGAAGCTTGTCGTGGCTCCCTGTCATCCTTTGGAAAAGGCCTCCCAATACCACACCCTGGTTCTGTCAGGTATTTTTTCTGTTGTGTGTTGCTGCCAATTTCTTCCCGCTCTGTTCAGCAAACAGGCTGCTTGGCCTGACTTCCTAGTGCTCCTTTCTGTGGCTCTGTGTCTTCCCTGTGCCAGACTGTAGGGGTGTTTCTGTCCTAAGCTCTGCTGAGCAGTGCATCAGCCTGCTCCTTACCATTGTGCTCATGCTTGTGAGCATCAGTTCTGAAATGGGTTTAGAGAAAAAAGTCCCATCTGCTGACCCGCTTCAGGCAGCGTGGCTGTGAGTCAGTGCATTGCCCAGGCACCTCTTGGTAACTCCAGGGTACAGCTGTTCCTGTTCAGTCCCTGAGAGAAGAGGGCTACTGGCACAGAGGCACCAACCTACATTTACTGATCGGGTAGGATTAGTAGGACAACCATTTGGAGAAAACAGTGTCAAACTTGTAAAATCTTCCTATTACTGGCTGTTTTTGCAGAACCTCTGCTTTTTTGCTGCCACTGCTGTAGGAACAGCTTCATCAGATGCAGTCATCTATGATTTATGGGATTCTTCACCAAAAGCTTTCTGTGGCAGTTGTTCCCTTTGAAATGTGTTACTTTACTCAGGATAATTGTCTGAGTGTGCAGGTTGTATTTGGCTTCTTTTTATCCTCCTGTGGGGAAGAGATGAGCACTGAGGAGCTCTCCACAAGCTCTCTCTTGGACATGAAATGTCTACGATTGCAAGACCTAGATATTGCTGTGATCCCATCATGGTTTGGAAACACTAACTTCCAGGTTACTCAGCTGAGTTTGGATGCTGACTGCAGCTCTGAGTCTGTAATCAGATATTAAGCTATGAGCTGCATCCAAACCTGGAGGATAGCCAGTCCTGTTTGGTGATTAGCATTTCCACTGGCTCTGTTACAGGTGGTGGTAAAACCATAGGACAACTATTTCATCATCTGGCAATAGCTTTCTGGAGTAGTAATATTGACAAAATACCTGTCGTCTCAGTAAAATGTTGGCTTCATCTTTTTTTTCTTACAGGCAAGCAATAAACCCTCCAGAATAAGTAGCTCTTCTTGCAGAAAAAAACTGCTACCAATAAGGACTATTTCTATTAGTTATTTGTGTTTTTTTTTTACAGAGGAAATTGTCTGGCTGTAGAGTTCCTGCTGGATTGATATTCTTCCTCTTTTTCAGGAATCATGACTTAAAACTAGCATTTTGGAATGCAGCATGTTCATATTGGTTAGAATGTAAAGTGAGCTGCAAGTCTAACAGACTAGAAGTAGTCCTGTAATAAGAAGTTGCTCTTTAAACCTTGGGGAAATATCATCATGATGAAACCCCTGGAAATTATCATGATGGTCAGAGTAATAATAATAATATAATAATGCGTAGATGTGTGCTTTAGGCTTAATACTGTCTCCATATCTCTCCTGCTTCCAAGATTTCAAGATTTCAAGAGCAACTTCTTATTACAGGACTACTTCTATTCTGTTAGACTTTTTAGGCTGTGAAGTCTAATTCTGACCAAAGAGAAGCCATAGCCATAACTTTCTTTTTTTTCCCAGAGGGAAAAGCAGAGGTTTTATGTCTTATACTTCAATGCTGGGAGCAAATTTGTCACTAGCATTTATTTCTTGCAATTTATTACTTATCGTTTTGATGGAGAAGCTACTTCTAAAAGATCACAATAACGCAATAATAAATCTAAGCAATAGATTTATTAAAAGATTCTCAGCAAAGGCAAAGGCCGTGTGATGGCAGAGTACCTCTGGGATTCCTCCTTTGTGCTTATGCTTTACGTGAGGCTTGGTTTAAGCCACACTTGTGGTAGGAACCAGTTTGGTGATGAGTTTAGACTGGCAGCAGAGCAACCAGCACAGCACACAAGGCTGCTCAGCACCTCCTTTCCCTCTCAGCTGGTTGTGGTGGGAGAACCTGTTCCATTTCTGTCCTTGTGGACTCAGGCAGAAGTGTCTGCACGTTCAGGCTCTATTCCTTGCCTGTGTGGTTGTCTCTTGTTACAGGGCAGCTTCTGCCCACAGACTGTAAGTTGGAGCTTGTTGGATGTAGCTCCCCCACAGCAACTGTGTAGGGTAGCTACACCCTGCACTACAAACTGAATATTTGGCATAACTATTCAAAAAGCTTTAGACAGTGTAAACTAGTCAAAGTTCAGAAGGGAAGCCAAAGAAACGTCTGTAGGTGGTTGGTTAGATTTAGGAGAAGGGAGAGAGAAAATCCCAGCGACGACTTCCTGCTTCCTAGGAAAAGCACACGTAGGATGCCTGTGCATTGTACATGGGCAGCAATTTTGGTGAGTGTTTCAGCAGAAGATTCAATTTCTACCTTCCTGGTTTAGAAACAATGCTGGTGAATAGGAAACTCAGTGTTCTAGTGCCAGGTAACTAGAACATCTTTCCACTGGCGGGGTGGGGGGGAGAAAAGCGATTTCAAAGCCCTGCTAGAAGCCAGTGCCCACACAGGACAAACATGCGCTTGTCCTTGTGCCTGGGATTTGAAAGCCTTTGCAAATGCTTGCCAAGGCCCTTAGAATCAAGAATTTAAACTGAACTGCCATGGTACAGCCAAAGGACACATTTCTTCTAAGGGGTTACAGGCTTTAGACCTATCATTTTCTTGTGCCTAGAAAAAAGCATCTGCATCTACTTATTGACAAGAGAATTGTTGCTTGTATGTTTGTTGCTTTTCTCTGTTGCCAGGCATTCAGCTGAGAACTTTTTCTGTCAGTATGGGATGTTTCCTTGTTCAGACAGACCTGTTAGAGGGCAGCAGTTAATCTGACTTCACCTTTTTCATTTGGCACCTCATAGTTGCTCTGTCAATCGGAATTGATTTAATCTGGGGGAAAGGGCACAACAGTTTCCATCGCTCCCTATCATTTCTCAGGACAGAGCCTGGTGATTGCTGTCACTCATCTGTGTGACACTCTGGCTTTCATATCATGTTTAGCTCTGTTGTAGCTCACGATTTAAAGGTCGATGGAAACAGGTTGCTCGGAGGATTGGATTGGTTTCTCTCAGTCCATGTGCTCTTACAGATTCACACAGCAGGCATTTCTAAGGCAACATTGTGAAATGCCATTCAGAAATTGACTCCACTGTGATGTGGAGTGTTTTGGGCAGAACTAGTGCATTCTAGGAAGTATCTTAAGTTTTCAAAGTTTAAATCATTCAATAGCTCCCATCTAGAGGAAGATTTACCTCCCATGCTGAAATAGTATGCAAAATTTTCTTTGTTCATTTTCAGACAATGAACAGGCAAAGGAGAAATTAGTCATAAGCAATGAGATTAACTCAGCTAGGATGGAAGTCAAGTGACATCAAACCTCATTTTAAGGAACGATGTTCAGTGCTGTCTAGCTCTCAGTGCTAGATAGCTCTGTATGTTGGCAGCCAGGGCCTGGCGGTGGGAAGATGTGGTGCTGTATGGAAAGGTAGGACCCCTCTCCAGACGGCCAATAGCGTTTAGTCTCTGACGTAAGCAGACGGAAGTGACGTTGTAACCCTAAGCTATAACATGCTGTGCCACCCATCAATAAACGCCATTTGCCGTCCACCACATTGGTGTCTGTGAGCAGATGGCCCGAGCGGCCAAAGGGGAGCCGTGGCGCCGTGCCTGAGAAGGGCCACCACCACATCTGAAGGCAACACTCACCTCTTCTGTTTGGGAGCTATTGCAGGACATGTATCAGTGTTGAAGGTGGATGCTGGTAGAGCCAGAAAATTATGTCAGTCAAATTAAGGACCATTCCCATAGCTAAAAGTACTCTGAGCCCAAAGGTAACCTGGTCTGCTGGTGGGCTAGCCTGGGAGGTTTCAGGCCAATAACATCTCTCAGCCTTCACACAGTTTGTTTGGAACTATCACTGGATGTTTATCAGTTTGGAAGCTGGACACTGGTATATCCTGAAAATTACATCAGGCACTGTTAGGACTGTTCCTTTGGAAAGAAAAGGCCTGATCCCCAAATTTACTGGTGCTGCTACTGGGGAGGTTTTAGGTCAGGAACATCTTTCATCCCTCCACCTTTTGTTTGGGGGATATTGCTGTACTTTTGGAGTTTTGAAGTAGAGCCACAAAATGATGTCAGGAAAACCTCTTCCAAATTATAGGGAATTCTCTCTGTATTCAGGAGTTCTTTTGGCAGGTCTCTTTTGGGAATTCTGTTTTGTGTTGGATTAAACAAGGTACCAGCTGGAGGAGAGTTAGCCATAGGCATTTCAGAACTCCATCCTTCCTTGCAGCAGTCAGTCAATAGAAGGATGGTGTGATCTCAGACTGAATCCCCTGTGGAGAGGAAGGAGCTTTCCAGCACTGTCACTCCAATTTCAGCCCAGGGCAGAGCAGAGCTTTGGAGCTTTGGTTTTCTCCTGCCTGTAGCTGAGGAGTGTTTGTTCTGTCAGAACTGCCTGACATTGCTGCTGCAGTGCCAGGGAAACCTTCCCCTGAGTGCAGAGTGGGGAGAGCTGCTCTGTCCATCAGCCCTGCTCTCAGCTGCCCTGTGCTGGACGTTCTCTGATCACACCCTGGGGTTCCCTGTAGAAGAAACTGGACCCCCCAGAGAGCTGAGGCATCCAGTCTCCCAGGGCAGAGCTCCAAAGCCCTCCTGCAGTCTCATACTACCCAAGGAGGATCTCAGCTCCCCGCTGAGTGAGGGTCAGCTCTGTGCCAGCCCCACCATGGGAATGCCCAGAGCCCCAGGTAATGGTGGGACAAAGGCAGCAAGGACAGGAAGGGAAAGAGCAAGAAATGCCAAGGCTGGAAAGACAGGGACAGACTGACAGGCATTCAGGGGTTTCTCCTCACTGGAGGTTGGGCTGCCAAAAAGAAGACAAATCTTGAAACCCTGGAAGTCTGCTCAGGTCTCTCCATATCAAGGTGATGTCCTAACAGTGCCTGATGTCATTTTTGGGCTCTCCTAGTGTCCAACTTTGAAAGATCTATACACCCAGAAATAGCTCCCCAAAAATACAGGAGAGGCCAAAGATGATCCCAGCCTGAAACCTCCCTAGGTAACCTACTAGCAGCAGGAGTAACCTTAAGGCTCAGCACATTCCTAGCCAAGGAAACAGCCCTGATAGTGCCAGGTGTCATTGCATGGCTCCACAGTCCTCCACCTTTGAAGCTGCTAAACTGCACCAATAGCTGCAAAACAAAAACTGTGAGGGATGAAATACATTCCTGGCCTGAACCCTCCCCATCTAGACTACAAACAGGACCACTGACCATAGGGCTCAGGGCTTCCCTTGCCAAGGCATCCATCCTAAGAGTGCCTGACTTCCTTTTGGGGTCTAGCACCCTTCACCTTTAGAAACTGCTTAATGAAGGAAGTTCTTTCAAGGGAATGCTCTGAACAGAGCCTGACATCATCTTCTGGCTCTACCTGAGTTCACCTTCAACCCTACTAATCGAAGAGCTGCCAAACAAAAGATGCAAGGGCTTAATGATATTCCTGGCCTGAAACCTCCCCAGGTAGCACACTAGCAGCCCAAATAACCCAAGAGATATGAGTTTTCAATGCTAAGGGAAAGGACTCTAGAAGGGCATGGAGTGACAGGATGAGGGGAGGTGGTTTCAAATTGGAAGGGAGTAGATTTAGATTGGATGTCAGGCCCTGTTAGTACTATTGTCTTAGCTAGGAATGCCCTTTGGCCCAAGGTTACTAGGGCATCATGTAGGCTGCCTTGGAAAGTTTCAGGCCAGGAACATCACTCAGCCTTCATAGATATTCTTAGGGAGCTATAGTCGTACATTTGGTATTTTCCAAGAGGGGCACTAGTAGTGTCAGAAAATGATGTCAGGCACTCTTAGGACCTTTCCCTTGGATAGGAAAGCCCTGACCACCATGGTTACTGGGGCTTCTAGTGGGCTTCCTGGGGAGGTTTCAGGCCAGGAAACTTTTTCAGCACTTGCACCCTTAGTTTGTGACCTACAGGAAAGGTGGGAGATTCTCCCTGGCCCTCCTTTTGTTACTGGATTTATAGAATTAAAAATAGAATCTTGGGAGCTGTCATGCAGCATGTGTGTGATGGCCAGGGGATCAGGCCCAGTCAACATGGGATTACAAAGGGTAGATCCTGTCAAACTCCCCTGATCCCCTTCTGTGACAAGGTGACCCGCTTGATGGGCGAGGGGAATGCTGTGGATGTGTCTGCCTGGACTTCAGGAAAGCCTCTGACACGGTTTCTCACAGCATTCTGACTGAGAAACTGGCTGCCACTGGCCTGGACAGGGGCACCCTCAGCTGGGTTCAAAACTGGCTGGATGGTCGGGCCCAGAGGGGGAATGGAGCCAAATCCAGCTGGAGGCTGGTCAGCAGTGGCGTCCCCCAGGGCTCAGTCCTGGGCCCAGTTCTGTTCAACATCTTTATCCATGACCTGGATGAAGGGATGGGATGTTCCCTCAATGAGTTTGCAGAGGACACTGAGCTGGGAGGACGTGTTGATCTGCCTGAGGGGAGGGAGGCTCTTCAGAGGGATCTGAACAGGCTGGACCCATGGGCTGAGACCAAGGGGATGAGGTTTAACAAGGCCCAGGGCAGAGTCCTGCACATGGGACACAACAACCCCCTGCAGCACTACAGGCTGGGGGAGACTGTCTGGAGAGCTGTCAGGCAGAGAAGGACCTGGGGGTGTTGGGTGACTGCAGGCTGAACATGAGCCAGCAGAGTGCCCAGGTTGGCACGAAGGCCAATGGCATCCTGGCTTGTGTCAGAAATAGTGTGGCCAGTAGGTCTGGGGAGGGGATTGTGCCCCTGGACTGGGCACTGGTGAGGCTGCACCTGGGGTGCTGGGTCCAGTTCTGGGCTCCTCACCATCAGAAGGACATGGAGGTCCTGGAGTGAGTCTAGAGAAGGGCAACCAGGCTGGGGAAGGGGCTGGAGGGCAAATCCTCTGAGGAGCAGCTGAGGGAGCTGGGGGTGTTGAGCCTGGAGAAGAGGAGGCTGAGGGGAGACCTTATCCCTGCCTACAATGACCTGACAGGAGGGTGCAGAGAGGTGGGCGATGGTCTCTTCAGCCAAGTATCAGGAGATTAAACAAGGGGCAATGGGCTCAAGCTGAGCCAGGGCAGGGTCAGATATGATGTTAGGAAAAATTTTTTCCTGGCAGAGTTGTCAGGGCCTGGAACAGGCTGCCCAGGGAGGGGGTTGAGCCCCTGACCCTGGGTGTGTTTAAATAAAAGGGTAGATGAGGTACTTAGAGATACCGTTTAGCACAGGACAGGAACAGTTGCACTTGATGATCTTCAAGGTCTTTTCCAACCTTGTGATTCTCTGATTCTTTTTCATGTTTCATGAACGACCAGACAACTGGACTAGAGGGTGTCTTCAGTGAATTTGCATGTGACCCCAAATTGGGAGGAGGTGTTGACTCTGTTGAGGGTGGAGAAGCCTTGCAGAGAGCTAGACAGATCAGACAGCTGGGCAATCCCCAACACCATGAAGTTTAACAAGGGCAGCACCAGCCCCTGCACCTGGGAAGGGGCAGCCCTGGCTGCACATACAGACTGGGGGGTCAGACGCTGGAGGGACTTGGGGGTCTTGGTTGACAGCAAGTTAAACACGACCCAGCAGTGTGCCCAGGCAGCCAGGAGGGACAACTGTATCCTGGGGTGCATCAGGCCTGGCATTGCCAGCCGGTCCAGGGAGGGGATTGTCCCACTCTACACTGCACTGGTGCAGCCTCACCTTAAGTGCTGGGTGCAGTTTTGGGGGCCACAGTACAAATGGGACATAAAAATATTGGAAGGTGTCCAGAGGAGGACAATGAGGATGGTGAAGAGTCTGGAGGGGAAGTCTTAGGAGGAGAGGCTGAAGTCTCTTGGTTTGTTCAGCCTGGAGAAAAGGACACTTGAGGGGAGATCTCACTGCAGTCTGTGTTGTCAGAATCTGGAACAGGCTGCCCAGGGAGGGGGCTGAGTCACCTTCCCTGGATGTGTTTAAAAAAGGGGTAGATGAGGTACTTAGGGATATGGTACAGCTTAGGGTGGGATTGGCTGGACTTGATGATCTTAAAGGTCTTTTCCAAACTCGTGATTCGTTGGTTCTGTGATCCATTGTAAGGTAAGGAGATTGACTGATACATTGTGAAGTCAGGAGATCAATAGATTTTGAGGATAGGAGATTGTGAAGCAAGGGGATAGACTGATAAATTGTGAGGTAAGGGGATTAATATGTAGCTTGTGAGGTCAGGGAATTTTGAGGTAAGGGAATTGTGATCAAGAAGGTTGTGAAGCAAGGAAATTGTGAGGAAAATGGATTGACTGATGGATAGATTGTTAGGTAAGGAGATTGATAGGTAAGAGGCAAGGGGGTTGATTGATGGATAGATTATGAGGTAAGGAGATTGACTGGTAGATTGTGAGATAAATTGATTGTGAGGCATGTAGATTGTGAAGCCAGATTGTAAGGTTAGGGGACAGACTGATAGATTGTGATGTTAGGAGATTGGACAATAGATTGTGAGGTAAGGGATTGTGAGGTAAATTGATACACTGATAGATTTTAAGGTAAGGAGATTTACTGATAGATAATGAAGTAAGGAGATTGATAGATAAATAGATTGTGAGGTAATGGGATTGTGAGTTAAGGGGATTGTGAGGTAAAGGGTTGTGAGGAAAAGGGAATGAGAAATATATTTAGAGTTAAGGAGATCGACTGATAGATTGTGAGGTAATGGGATTGTGAGCTAAGGGGATTGTGAGGTAAAGGGTTTGTGAGGTAATGGGATTTACTGCTAGATAGATTGTGAGGTAAGGAGATTGACTGCTCGACAGATTATGAGGTAAGGGGATTAACTGAAGGGTGTCATCTTCTTCACTCTGGTGTAGTAGATCCAAGCATCTGATTCAGCAATCTCGATTTCAGTCAGGGTAGTTAGCAACACCTGGTAGGATCTGCTCCACTTTCTTTGTAGAGGTTTTTCATCCCAGTTCTTTATATAGACATAATCTCCAGGTTGAAAATTGTGTACCAGATTCTGCAGTGTCAGGGGTTGATTCTACACCACTGCACTCTGCAGAGTCTGGCTAGAGTTTTAAGAGAAAGCAAATAAATATACACATCTTCTTTTTCTGTGCATATTTGGATGAGGAGTTTCACATGGCTTTCCATACATTATCCCATCAGGACTCACTGACATTTCACTTTGGGCTTTCACTCTTATTCATAACCATGCCAGTGGAAGTGCCTGAGGCCCTTTCAATTTGGCTTCTTGACAGAATTGCTAATTTGATTACGCTTTTCCACTTGTACACTAGATTGTGGTCTTCAGGAGGCATGCAAATCCCAGGGCATTCCTAGGAATTTGCACAAGTTCTGCACCACTATGGCCACAAAACGTGGTCCTCTATCAGATGATATCCCAAAAAAAACCCCTTCCCCCTAAAATCTCCCCTCCATACCACTCCAGTACTTCATGCACTGCCTCCATACCCACTAGAGCACACACGAACCCTCCCCCAGCCCATCCTTAACTCCCCCAAGAACCCTGGCATCCCCCCAAACCCACTCTATGATGACCAGAAAACCCCTGCTTCCCCCAGAATATCTTCCCTTATGCCCCCTCAGCACACCCTACGCATCCCACACACCGTGCCCCCCAGCAGGGAGTTTCCTCACTGGCCTCCTGGGTCTCCCAACACTTTTCCTGGCATCACCTGTGCTCACAGGCAGGGACAGATTTCTCTGACAACAAACAGCAGTTACACATGAGACAGTTGAATACCCATGAAATCTCTCTCCTCAGCTGCCTGCTACGGCCAAGCAGCGTGTGAAGGGGGTCAGCTTCCAGAGGAGATTCTCTCCCAGAGCAGTTTGGATCAGATACAGAGAAAGGTCACTTATCAACACACTGACTGTCTGACAAAACAATTCAATGAACTTCTGAAGGATGGGATGTTTTCCAACTCTCTGAAGCTCAAAGCAGAAACTAGAGAGCTGAGCAGCATCTGCATGACCAAAGAACAAGCAGAGTTATAAAACTGTGAGCCAAGTGGAGTGCATACATCTATCTACTCTGCTGAAAGGATATCCTTAGCCATGGCTACGTCACAAGTAGAGCTGGAAACACCTGAATGATCAAAGAGACAGACAAATAGTAATGCAGGTACAGGGAAAGGTGAGTATTTCTTCTGCTGCCATGGGTACCAAGCCTGGAAATTCACATTCTGTCACGGTGGGAAAGAATTTCCATTACAGACCTAGGGCTGAGTGATTCAGCTGATGAAAATCTGGTTGTAAATATTTATCAATACAACAAGGCAAGAAAAAAAGAAGGAAAAGTTATGGCCCTTTGCAGGCAGACATGATGCAAAGAGAGCACAGCTCGTCATTAGAGACCATCTTGGTCACAACAGACCAGCAGTTACTGCATTAAGTATGGGATGAATGTTGAACATGTGACTAGCTTATACAAAAAGAAAAAAAACCCAAACAAACAAGATACATGGGCAACGATATGCAGAAGAAGATGAGATCTTTGTTGCTGCTTAGAAACATCCCATCATCAGTTTCCACATGGCATCCTTGAGCTCCTGGTTCCTCATGCTGTAGATGAGGGGGTTCACTGCTGGTGGAAACACTGAGTAAAGAAATGAAACTACTACATCTACAAATAAAGAGGAGATAGTGAGGGGCTTCAGGTAGGCAAACATGCCAGTGCTGAGAAAGAGGGAGACCACTGCCAGGTGAGGGAGGCAGGTGGAAAAGGCTTTGTGCCGTCCCTGCTGCGAGGGGATCCTCAGCACAGCCCTGAAGATCTGCACATAGGACACCACAAGGAACACAAAACACACAAAATCTAATGAGACATTGAGCAAAATGAGTCCAGTTTCCCTGAGGTAGGCATGTGAGCAGGAGAGCTTGAGGATGTGTGGGATTTCACAGAAGAACTGGTCAACAGCATTGCCATGGCAGAGGGGCAGGGAAAATGTATTGGCTGTGTGCAGCAGAGCATGGAGAAACCCAGTGGCCCAGACAGCTGCTGCCATGTGGACACAAGCTCTGCTGCCCAGGAGGGTCCCGTAGTGCAGGGGGTGGCAGATGGCAACGTAGCGGTCATAGGCCATGACAGTCAGAAGACAGAACTCTGTGGAGAGCAAAAATAGAAAGAAAAAGAGCTGAGCCACACATCTTGTGTAGGAAATGGCCCTGGTGTCCCACAGGGAATTGGCCATGGATTTGGGAACAGTGGTGGAGATGCAGCCAAGGTCAGTAAGAGAGAGGTTGAGGAGGAAGAAGTACATGGGGGTGTGGAGGCGCTGGTCACAGGCTATGGTGAGGATGATGAGGCCATTGCCCAGCAGAGCAGCCAGGTAGATGCCCAGGAAGAGGCAGAAGTGCAGGAGCTGCAGCTGCCGTGTGTCTGCAAAGGCCAGGAGGAGGAACTGGCTGATGGAGCTGCTGCTGTTGGACATCTGCTTCCGTCAAGTGAGGAGACCTGTCCAAGGAGGAAAAAGCAGAATGAGCAGTAAGGGAAATCTTCTCTAAGGAAAACCTCATCCAGTTCCCATTGACTCTGTGTATCCAGGCAGACTTTTGTCAGTTCCCTTTTGGGAGCTCTGCTTTGTGCTGGCTTGAGCGTGCCACTGCTGGGAGCAGGGTCAGCTGTGGCTCTCCAGAGCTCAGTCCTGCCTGGCAGCAGTCAGTCAATAGAAGGATGGTGTGATCTCACACTGAATCCCCTGTGGATAGCCATTGTGGGAGGCAGCCTGCAGCCCAGCAGGAGCCCCTCAGAATTCCTCAGGTGGGCGTCCTGGAGTGCGGGCACCAGCGAACCTGCCCAGATCCCCAGTTAGGACAGAGGCAGCAAGGACAGGAGGGGAAGGGTATTAGTGAGAAATGGAACAGTCAATGCTGAGGGACAGGGACAGACAGACAGGCACTCAGGGGTTTCTCCTGATTTGGCTTTGAGCTGCCAAGGAGAAGAGTCTGTGGGCTCAGGGCTCTGCTGGGTGGCAGATCAGGGGGTCACTGTAGAAAGTGTCTGCACTGTGGGGGATGTCAGAGAGGTGCCAAATCCCCACTGCCAGGTCATTGCTGGGAGCAGCTCCTGCTCCTTCCCTGACAATGTCTCTGCTGCCTGGAGCTGTCCCTGCAGCTGCTGCTCTTTGCCCATGTCACCTCCTGCTCTGTGCTCACAGACCTCATCCAAGCTGCCCTGTGCTCAGCTCTGCTCTGCAGACCCCTCCTGGCATCAGGGCACTGCCCAGGGAACCTCTGTGTGTGCAGGGCTCAGGAGATGCTCTGACAAGTCCTACTGACCCATGAGTTTGCACTGCCTTCTGCAAACTCACCTCCCACATCCCACCCAGTCCACAAGAGCAGAAAATTCTGTTTACCTCTCTCCTGCAGTGAGCTCTCAGCATCCATCAGCTCTCTCAGCCTCACAGGTCTCCCCTCGATGCCTCCAGGCAGTGTCCCCAGCCCTGTGTGCTTGGCAGAGGAGCTGCTCCTGGAAACAGCTGTCATTCTGCAGTGCTGCTGGGTTGGCATAGCTCCCTCCCTCCAAGGAGACCAGTTTTTCTAGGCTCCCTCCAGGTGTCTCAGGCCTCTTGGGAATCTATGATCTCATCTCTAACATTCCCCACCTCAGCTGGGGAGAAATCCTTCTGTCCAGCAGAGTCTTTTCTCCTGATCAAACCAGAGCTAGGCAGGAGAATCACCTTTCCTTGTCTCCCCATGAGACAGGACCCCCAGGCTGGGACAAGGAGGGGACTCTTTGCCCTGTGAAAGGAAGGGGTTTAGGTGAGAATTTGGGCATTTCTTGGTGTTTCACAAGAACAAAATCAGGAAAAACAAATCTACAAAGCTCTGCTCTGCTTTTGGGGGAAGTGGAAACCACCATCCAGAACAGATCATTTATATCAGAAAAGATAGAACCTGTCTGCCCTTCTGGGCAAGAGTTTAATGATCATTGCTGTAGCCTAGAACTCCAACATGAATCCTTCCCACAGAGCTTCAGATCCTCACCAACTGCTCCAGTCTGGGTCACTTGAATGGGGTGCTGTCCTTCAGCAACACACTGCTCCAGCCTGGGTCCTCCACAGCCCTGACAGCAAACCTGCTCCAGCACAGGCTGCCTTTGAGGTCACAGCCTCCTTCAGGTGCCTCCAAACCCTTCTCCAGCTTTGTTGCCCATCTCTGGACACACTCCAGCATCTCAAGGTCCTTCATGCAGTGAGGAGCCCAAAACTGGACCCAGTACTCCAGGTGTGGCCTCATCAGAGCTGAGTAGAATGGAAAATCCCTTCCCTACTCCTGCTCCTCACACTATTCCTGATCCAGGACTGGATGCTGTGGGCCTTTTTTGCTACCTGGGCACAGGGCTGGCTCATCTTCAGCTTCCTGTCCACTAACATCCCCAGGTCCTTCTCCTCTAGGGAGTTCTCCAGCCACTCTGACCCAGACCTGCAGCATCCCCTGGGGTTCTTGTGACCAAAGTGCAGGACCCAGCACTTGGCCTTGTTGAAACCTGTCCCTGTGGAGATGGACAAACCACACATACAAGAGGTCTCCTGGTGCACAAGCAAAAAGAACCTGATTTATTTCTGGATCCTTATTTTTATGGCACTTCTAGTTTCTGTGCTCCTGGTATCTTGCACCCCCCAATTCCCATGCCACTGGTTTCCCAACCCCCCAGTTTCCCACACCCACATTTGCCTAGCCCACCAGGGTCTCGCCACCCCCTTTTCCCGCACCCCTCTTTTCCCAGCACACCAGTTTCTCATGCCCCCACATTCCCAGGACTTAGGTTTCCCACACCCCTTCTTTCCCAGGTCACTGAATACACACGACCCCAGTTTCCACAAGCGCCTGGTTTCTTGGGGCCTGGTTTCCGGGGCCGCTGTTTTCCCAGGACACTGATTTTCCAGCTTCCCACGCCCCTAGTTGCCCAGCACCCTGGTTTCCCACACTCCTGGTTGCATGCGCCCCCAGTTTCCCATGTCACTCTTTTCCTGCTTTCCCAGTTTGATGGAGCCATGGTTTCCTGGAAAAACAGTGTCTCCTCACCCTGGTTTCCTGCGCCCCCACTTTTCTTTCACCCTGGTTTCCTGGAAACCTATTTCCCTGGTTTCTGTGGCCCTGGTTTCCCTGGCAGCTGGTTTCCTGAGGCACTGATTTTCCAGGATGCTGGTTTCCCACACTCCCAGGTGCCTAGCACACCTGGGGCTCAACACTCCAGTTCCTGGGCTCCCAGTTTCCCGGGGGACAGATCTTCCAGCACGCTTATGTCCTGTGCACCCAATTTGCTGGCACTTCTACTTTCCCATGCTCCTGGTTTCTTTCACCCACCGATTCCTGTGCCACTGGTTTCCCACGCCCCCAGTTCCTGCACCCCTTTTCTCCATTCATGCCAGTTTCCCGCATCCTGGTTTGGATGAGCCCCTGGTGTTTTGGGCCCTGGTTTCCCGGGGATGCTGTTTTCCTGGTCACTGATTTTTGAAGATGCTGGTTCCCACATCCCCAGTTGCTTGGAAGCACAATTTCCCTGCTCTCCTCTTTTCTGCACTTTCCATTTGCCAGGTACCTCGGTTTCCTGGCAAACTGGGGTCTCCCCACCCGTTTCCCATGTCCCCAGTTGCCTGGCACTGCTTCACCACCATCCCAATTTGCCACTTCCCCAGTGTCCCAGCACTCTGGGGTCTCACCACCCCTGTTCCTGCACCCCCAGTTTCCAAAAACCCAAGTTTCCTGTGCCCCTAGTTTCTCACTCCCTCTGGTTCCAAGACCACTGATTTCCCAGCACACAAGTTTCCTAGCACCCTGGTTTCCCATGCCACTGGTTTCCCAGCACACTTGTTTCTCATGCCCCCAGTCTGCCAGACCCCAAGTTTCCCATGCCACTGGTTTTCCAGGCCACTGAAGTTACAGGACCCCTGTTTCCTAGCCCCCTGGTTTCCATGAGCACTTGTTTTCTTGGGCCCTAATTTCCTGGGCTGCTCATTTCCTGGGGCACTGATTTTCCAGAACGCCAGTTTCCCATGCCCTCAGTTGCCTAGCACAATGGGGTCTTGCCACTCTGGTTCCTGTGCCCCCAGCTGCCTTGTACCCTGGTTTCCTGGCAACCCTGTTTCCCAGCACTCCTAGTTTCCTGGCACCCTGGTTTCTCATTGCCACAGTTTCCCAGGACTCAGGTTTCCATGCCCCTGGTTTCTTGGCTCACTGAATTTATAAGACCATGTTTTCCTGGCACCCTGTTTTCCACAAGCCCCTTGTTTCTTGGGCCCTGTTCTCCTGGGCTGCTGGTTTTCTTGAACATTGATTCTCCTGGATGCCACTTTCCTGCATCCCCAGTTTCCCGGTACCCTGGTTTCCCGCCTTCCCAGTTTCCTGCATCCCCTGGTTCCCATGTCACAGTTTTCCCATGCTCCCAGTTTCCCACGCACCTTTTTTCCATTTACATTGGTGTCTCCCCACCCTGGTTTCCAGCTTCCCTAGTTTCCCAGCACACCCCAGTTTCCAAGTGACCCGATATCCCGGCACCCCGGTTTCCTGTGGGCCCTGCTGCCTACCGCACTGGGGTCTTGCCATCCTGGTTCCTGCACCCATAGTTTCCTAGCACCGCGGTTCCTCGGCAGCCCAGTTTCCCGTGACCCTAGTTTCCCACATCCCCTGGTTCCCGCACTACTTGTTTCCTATGCCCCTAGTTTCCCAGCACCTATGGTTTCTCATGCCCCATTTTCCCAGGACCCAGGTTTCCCATGTCCTTGGTTTCCTGGGTCACTGAATTTATAGGACCCCAGTTTCCCAGAGCCAAGGCTTCCATGAGACCCTGCTTCCCTGGGTCCTGGTTTCCCAGGCCGTTGGTTTCCTGGGACACTGATTTTCCAGGATGCCAGTTTCCCATGCCCCCAGTAGCCTGGAAACCTGGTTTCCCACACCCCAGTTTCCTTTGTGTCCAGTTTGTAGCACCCAGGTTTCCTGACACACAGGGGTCTCCCCACCCTGGTTTCCTGTACCCCCAGTTGTCCAGATCACCAGTTTTCCCAGCACCCTGGTCTCCTGCTCCCATAGTTGCCCAGCAGACTGGTTCCAGCGCTCCAGGTTATCTGTGTCCCCAGTTTCCCACGCCACTGGTTTCCTGCATGCCCACTTTGACAGAACCCCAGTTTCCCAGAACAAAAGTTTCTCCCTACCCCGGTTTCCCACACCCCCAGTTTCCTGGCACACCAGTTTCCCAGCAGCCCAGCTTCCTGCACCCTCTGTTTCCTAGCACCCTGGTTTCAAATACCCCCTGGTTTCTTATCCCTGGTTTCCTGCTCTGTTGATTTCCTGAGGCACTTCTTTCCCAGGACACCAGTTTCCCACACCCCCAATGTCCCAGCACTTGGTTTCCTGCGCATCCACTTTGCCGGCACCCCGGTATCCTGGCACACTGGTGTCTCTCAACAGAGCTTTGCCGTGTCCCCAGTTTCCCGGCACTCTGGTTTCCCAGCACCCTGGGTTCCCTGCAACCCATTTTCCCGCACCCCTTGTTTCCCACGCCAACAGGTTCCCGTGCCACTGCTTTCCTGTGCCCCTAGTTTCCCAGCACCCTGGTTTCTCATGCCCCCTGTTCCCAGGACCAAGGTTTCCCACATTGCTCTTTTCCCAGGTCACTGAATTTCAGGACACCGGTTTCCTGGCACCCTGGTTTCCCAGCACCCCTGTTTCTGGCACCTCCAGTTGCCTAGCACTCCAGGGTCTCGCCACCCCAATTCCTGGGTCCCCCATTTCCCAGGAGAATGATTTTCCAGGATGCCAGTTTCCTGCTCACCCAGTTTACCAGCACTTCTAGTTTCCCACGCTCCTGTTTTCCTGCGCCTCCTGATTCCCGTGCCACTAGGTTCCCAAGTCCCCATTTTCCCATGTCCCTTTTTTCCATTCAAGCCAGTTTCCTGGCACCCCGGTTTGCATGAGTGCCTGGTTTCTTGGGCCCTGGTTTCCTGGGCCACTGGTTTCCCAGGGCCCTGATTTTCCAGGATGCCAGTTTCCCATGCCCCCAGTTGCCCAACACCCTAATTTTCTAGGAGCCTGGTTTCTGTGTGCCCAGTTTCCTTTCACAACGGGGTCTCGACATCCCAGTTTCCTGGGCCCCCATTTACCTTACAAACCAGTTTCCGGCACCCCAGTTTCCTGCACCCCCAGTTGCCTAGCACACTGGTGTTTCCCCATCCCAGTTCCCTGTGCCCCCACTTTCCTAGCACACCCGTTTCCTGGCAGAATGATTCCCCACGCCCATAGATTCTCATGCTCCCTTGTTCCCATGCCAATGGTTTCCTGCGCCCCTTCTTTTCCAGCACCACAATTTCCCAGCACACCGGAATCTCCCCACCCCTGCTGTATTGCACGTCCCTACTTTCCCAGCACACTGGTTTCCCAGAACCATGGCTCCTGCACCCCTAGTTTCTCAGGCCCATAGGTTCCTGCACCACTGGTTTCCTGTGCCTCTAGTTTCCCAGCACTCTTGTTTCTCATGCTCCCAGTTTCCCAAGACCCAGGTTATCCACGCCCCTGGTTTCCCAGGTCACTGAATTAACAGAACCCCGGTTTCCCGGCACCCTGGTTTCCACGAGCTCCTGGTTATTTGGCCACTCTTTTCCCAGGCCGCTGGTTTCCTGGGGCACCGATTTTCCAGGACACCGGTTTCCTGAGCCCTCAATTGCCCAGTGCCCTGTTTTCCCAGCATTCCGTACATTCTGCAGGCACCCCGGGTTCCCGGCACACCTGGGTCTCCCCACCCTGGTTCCCTGTGACGTATGGACATGGACTCTATAACTGGAAGGTTATCAAGTCGGGATGTTTATTGCGCACAGACGCACGGGGGATCGCTCCTCCACCAGCGTGCATCCCGAGGCAGCAAACCGTCCCGTGTCCATACAATGACACAAGGAATATTGTATTGTTGCCTGGACATCTCCATCCCCTAAACCCGCCTACTCTCCCTTCACGTGCTAATTAGCTCATCAGCCTTTCCTACTTGCGCAGATCCTTCGAAAAATTGTGGGCAAAGGTCTTCTGACCATGGGCAGTGGTCCCAGGAGTGATAGACTAACTTGGGTGGGCATCTGGCCTCCAACCAGGCCTAAACCACCACCCATACTAATCTCAGGGAACCAGGACCTCATTGCTTCCTTGCAGCCCCTCAGGATGCTGGGAGCTGTGGTGCCACACTCTGCATCACACACCCCATGTGACACTGGCCCAGGAAGAGCCCTGGGCCAGTGCAGGGGGCAGAGTCCCACTTCTGTGGGGCTGGCTCTTCTGCTTGATAAAATACATCAAGTTTTTACTCAGCATCAGGTCCACCTGCAGAGTGCATCAGTCTACCTTTCATCACAGCCTCCAATTTTCTGCTCTAACTCATCCATGAGCAGGCTTTGTCAGTAATGGGCCTCAGTGAGGCCAGTTAACACTCTAACTAACACTTGAGCTTCTTCTTCTGACCTTAGCTCTTGGAGAGACTGCTTCAAGCTCCTCACAGGATCTGCAGTTCATGGAATCAGCTCCAAATACACCACGGGGCTCATTAAAAGTGAAGAAGCCCTAACAAGCTATATGTCTTCACATAATTTTCTTCATGGTTTCAAGACTTGTACAGCTAATTGGAGAAGTTTCAACACTCAGAGTGGAAGATTTCAATGAGCACTTAATTAAAAAAAAAAAAAAGAGGTTTTAATATGTTCAGGTTCTTTAGTTTTTCAGTTTACAGAAGTGACAGGAGCTTTCTCCAATTGATATTGAACCAGAGGATCTGATGACCAGAATAAAGTGATGATAGTGGCTGCATGCAAACAAGCTCCCAGAGGAAAGTCACTGAGTGTGGAGGAATGCAGATTCCTGGAGGTTTAGTAGAAGCTGCTAAGGGCTGTGGGTGAGGAATGCTTCAGAAAATTGACACATGCCTCCCTAAATGCTGATTAGAGTAGGAAATCAGAGGGAGCACTTCAGGATGACAAAGTGAGAAGATACAGAGGTCCTGTGCCATGGAGCCCTTGGATGTGTCCTGTCACACCACAGGGCCCAGTGGTAGTCCAATGCCCAGTGAAGTGGGGAGGCTTTTGGTCATCAGCAGCTGAGGTTACTCTCTGGTCACCATGAGGGTGGAAGCTCGCAGAGTGCCTACACGCCCTGTCTCTTCCAACCTGGCACTGCCCAGATCACCCTCCACCTCTTCCTGTATCCTAATCCTGTCACCTAACCTGGAGCTCTCATCTGTCACCCTACTCTAATGCCATAGTTGAAACCCTCACCAGATGCCTGAGGCTTAACCAACCCCTAATGCTGAAGCCACCCTCCCCACACCTTCAACCCTTCTCCACAATGTAAGTCATGATTCCTGAAGAGCTACAATGAGGACAGGGGTTGTGAAAGAAAGGCCAGGGAGATGAGGTTTGGGGCAAGAGGAAGATGAAGACCAAGTGGCACTGCTGGAGAGTTGCTGGTGATGCTACTTCTGCTGGAGGAAGCTGGTGGGTGGGGAGCAACATTGTGATATGTTGCAATAAAGAGGCTGGAGCACTCTGAAAGACATTGATCACTGAATGATGTGTCATGTCAGCTCTACAAGGACAATCATTGAACTCTTGCCCAGCCGGGTAGCCAGGCAGATGCCCAGGAGAAGCCAGAGGGGAAACTAAAAGCTTGATTTGTCTCCAAAACACCCAGGTGAGAACTGTCGGTAGCCAGGGCCTGGCGGTGGGAAGATGTGGTGCTGTACGGAAAGGTAGGACCCCTCTCCAGACGGCCAATAGCGTTTAGTCTCTGACGTAAGCAGACGGAAGTGACGTTGTAACCCTAAGCTATAACATGCTGTGCCACCCATCAATAAACGCCATTTGCCGTCCACCACATTGGTGTCTGTGAGCAGATGGCCCGAGCGGCCAAAGGGGAGCCGTGGCGCCGTGCCTGAGAAGGGCCACCACCACATCTGAAGGCAACAGCAGCGTGAGATGGGCTGTGGAGCAGATGGCCAAGGGTGCTGGCCAGGATGAAAGGGTCTGATAGGCATGGGGTCTTTGCCCCTTGGCTATGGCTGATGTCCCTGCCACAGAGGCCTCAGAGGAGACACATTGTCCTCAGGGCCATGCAGCATCATTGCATCCTTGACCCCAGCACAAGGGAGAACACCACATGTCCTACCCCTGGCCTTCCCTTGGCTTCACAGTGCTGACATCCCATGGAGGAGCTCTGAGACACAGGTGGGGGTCAGGATCTCTCTGCCCAGGGGCTGGGGGTCAGTGCTTGGCCTTTCTGCTTCATTAGACAAAGCCAGGGTGTCCTCAGCATCAGAACTGCCTGTGCTTTGCCTGTGTGTGTCCTCATGGGCTCCAGTTGTCTGCTCTAAGGAGCCCATGGGGAGGCTTTGTCAGGAGTGGCTCCCAGTGGGGCCTGTTAATGCTTCAAGGTGCTTTGGGCATTATTCTCAAGACTGAACTTCTGGAGAAGTTTTCTGCTTGGTGTCTGAGGACTCAGAAGAAAAGACTCCATGGGGCTCATTAACATCCAGAAAGCCCTGACAAGCATGTCTCTTCAAGTCACTTTCATTAAAGAACTCAAGACTCCTACAACTACTTGTATTATAGTTAGGTCCTTAGTGGTGAAGAGTTCAGAAGAATTTCCCATGGAGGACCTGTTTCCAGTCACAGGTATTTTCTGCCATGGCTCAGTGGATAGAAGCAGTGACAGCAGCATCCTGTGATGGGTATGGGTCTCCTGAGGAGATCTGGACAGGCAGGAAAAGCAGTCTCTGGAGACCCAACCCTGTCTGCAGAACCTTGCTCTTCCCCAAGCCCAGCAGGTCCCTCACTGGCCTCCTGGGGCTCCCAACACTTTTCCTGGCATCACCTGTGCTCACAGGCAGGAACAGATTTCTCTGACAACAAACAGCAGTTACACATGAGACAGTTTAATACCCATGAAATCTCTCTCCTCAGCTGCCTACTACGGCCAAGCAGCGTGTGGAGGGGGTCAGCTTCCAGAGGAGATTCTCTCCCAGAGCAGTTTAGATCAGATACAGAGAAAGGTCACTTATCAACACACTGACCTTCTGACAGAACAGTTCATGAGACTGCTGAAAGATGGGATGTTTTCCAACTCTCTGAATCTCAAAGCAGACACCAGAGAGCTGAGCAACATCCGAATTACTAAAGAGCAATCAGAGGTGGAAAGCTGTAATCAAAGTGAAGTGCATACGTCCATCTACTCTGCTGAAAGGATGTCCTTAGGCATGGCTGTATCATCAGGAGAGGTGGAAACACCTGAATGACCAGACAGATGAAAGAGACGGAGTAATGGTAATGCAGGTACAGGGGAAGTTGAATATTTCTTCTGCTTCCATTGGATCCAATCCTGGAAATTACTG